>JBBBDQ010000408.1:6652500-6895000 GCA_037127315.1 Ascarosepion bandense | reverse complement strand
TTCGGTTCCAAATTCCTAGTACCTGAAGAAGTCCGGAGCGTGCAACGACCGAAACGTTGTAAAGATGGTAATAAAGATGAGGAAAAGAGTCAGAACAATGTAAATCTTGTAAATACTAACTCATCTCAAACGTATAGACAAATCGATTTATCTCTGTCTGACGAGCGATGTATACTCGAAACTGAAAGTCGGTCATACGATAATTTCTTTGAATGCTTCTTCATCTGTTCAATACTGTTGATCCAGTTTTTCTATTGGGTACCTTCTTTCCAGAAATCAGTCCCTTTAAATGCAGTAAATTCTAGTAATTTATATTTTCAGTACGTGTTACCAACTTGCATTTTGATAGAGATTTTTCAAGGGGTATGTACTGAGGCGTTCTACCTTAAGCTAAGGATTTTCAAGTTAATCCAGCAAACTTAATACTGAGCAGGAAGTTCGGTCTGTACTTCCACGTTGTTTTGTTTTAAAATTTGTTTCTATCCAAAGTTCCGAAAGGTAGAACATTTCTATATACAGGGTGTCCATAAATTTCGTGTGCACTTTCAAAAATGTATAACTTATTTGTAATTGCGATAGGAATAATTTGTAAAAAGAGTTAGAGAGAATTAAATCTATATCTTTTAAGGTTTTATTGAAATTTAATTTAAATTTCCACATATTTTCCATCATTAGCAATACAAAGGGTAATACGATTTTGCAATTCTCGGAAAACATTTGCCAACTGGTTTACAGTAATACCTGAAATCACATTAGTTATTTTAGCTTTCAAATAAAATAGCAGGAGTAGATTTCACTTCAGCTAACAAGTTTAAACACAGTTTACTTTTTCCTCAGTTGAAGCCATGGATCAAACTGATTCTGAAAAATTTTTTTTTTTACTTATCTAAAAATTGTTGCAAAATTTGTGGTGAAGAATTATTTAATAACTATACTTAAAACTAGGTACATAAATTTACAAGATTTTTACAGATTATTTCTATCACAAATAAAGTTATAATTTTTTAAAGTGCACATACACTTTATGGACACCCTGTATATTCAAACTTCATTGCTTTGAACACAACTTTTCAGCCGATACAAGTTTCAGCCATTCTTGTGTGTATGCGTATCCTGTGCATTAAAGACATAAGGTTTACAGCCGTCAGAAAGACTGAAATGGATTAATAAAAAGAGCACATTCCATGACAACAGGTCGTGACATACAGTGCAGAAGATGAGGAAGAAGAACGTAATGTTTGACAGCGCTTGCAGTTAAACATGTGTAAGTCTGTGCTCATTTGTCTTTGTGCACATGTGTAGAAATACATATAAATATATTTGCTATGTGAAAATTTTTTAAAGCTGTTTGTAAACATTTTCTACTGTAGTTTTTGTGTGTAATTTTCGTAAAAGGTGACTGGGAAAATTTTCAAACACATAACACAAACATATATATATGTATACGTACGTGTGTGTGTGTGGAAGTACGAGGAGGTGTGCAAAAATTATCCGAAAACAACCATATTATTCTCAGTAAATATCCAAATTTTGTGAGGGAGATATTATTGCTCAAAGCGACAACTTTAAAGACTGTCAAACCTGCTCAGAGACAAGCTAACATTTTTATTTTTATTTTTTAAGTTTCATCTCACTACACAAAACAGTGATCTATTTTAAGGCTGAGGATTTCATTTGTTTATTTACTAACCTTAATCAAGTCTGACACAAATAAAAAACGGAGCCAAACTCCGTAGGGATCAAGCTCTGTTAGGCTATGAGTTCAAACCCATACTTATACATTCTCATTTTATACAGGGCATTCTGTCATTTTTTAAGTTTTATCTGTTGAAAGTTTCAATATTTCTATGAAACTATACACACACACACACACACACACACTATATATATATATATATATATATATATGTGTGTGTGTGTGTGTGTGTGTGTGTGTGTGTGTGTGTGTGTGTAAATTTTTTAGGTATAACCAAAATATATCTGGAAAAATACTCAATTACTAAAAACGAAAGGAAATCTTCTCAGCCAAAGCGTTTCGACCGCTAATAAACTTTATCAATGCTAATGTCAATTATCAATTTGACTCAATAAAATTCATCAGAGGACAGAATGCATCAATTAAGGTAAATTAGCCCCTACCATTTGTGTGTGTGTGTGTGCGTGCGTGTGTGGATTAGGGTTAAATTGGGGATTGGGATCCGACAGATATGAAGGAGAAAAAGAAAATGGGAAATAAACAGCAAAATAATTAGAAACAAAATAATTTTGGGGCATTATTTCCCGATATCTCATTCTATGATGAAGCTTTCATGAAAACAAAACATTCTCAATTTATACTCGTTCTTTATCCGATCATACAAATATATATATGTATATCATATATATATATATATATGATATACATATATGTGTGTGTGTGTGTTAGAAATATATATATATATATGATATATATATGTGTGTGTGTGTTAGAAATATATATATATATATGATATATATATATGTGTGTGTGTGTGTTAGAAATATATATATATATGATATATATATGTGTGTGTGTGTTAGAAATATATATATATATGATATATATATATATATATCATATATATATATATATATATATATATATGTGTGTGTGTGTGTGTTAGAAATATATATATATATGATATATATATATGTATATATATCATATATATATATATGATATATATATGTGTGTGTGTGTTAGAAATATATATATATATGATATATATATGTATATATATCATATATATATATATATGATATATATATGTGTGTGTGTGTGTTAGAAATATATATATATATGATATATATATATATCATATATATATATATATATATATATATATATATATATATATATGATATATATATGTGTGTGTGTGTGTGTTAGAAATATATATATATATGATATATATATATATCATATATATATGCGTTAGATATATATATGATATATATATATCAGTTTTAGATATATATATGATATATATATCTGTTTTAGATATATATATGATAAATATATATATGATATATATATATATCATATATATATATATGCGTTAGATATATATATGATATATATATATCTGTTTTAGATATATATATGATATATATATCTGTTTTAGATATATATATGATATATATATATATATGATATACATATATCTGATATACATATATATGATATATATATATATATATATATGTTACATATATGTTATATATATTATATATATATATGTTATATATATATGTAATATATATGCTATATATATATGTTATATAGATATGATATATATATATGTTATATATATCTATGATATATATATATTATATATGTTATATATATATGGTATATATATGATACATATATATATCATATATATATGATACACATATATAACATCTATAGATAATATATATATATCATCTATATAATATATATATATATATAATATATATATATGTATTATATATATGTTATATATATGTATCATATATATATATATCATATATATATGATACATATATATATCATATATATATATGTTATATATATATATGTATCATATATGTATATATATATGTGATATATATATATATGATATATATATATGTCATATATATATGTATCATATATATATATCATATATATATATATATGATACATATATATATCATATATATATATATCATATATATATATATATCCATATGATATATATATATGATATATATATGTATCATATATATATATGATATATATATATGATATATATATATATGATATATATATGTATCATATATATATGATATATATACATGATACATATATATATATATATATATATATATATATATGACTCTATCTGACATATATATGTATATATGATATATATATATATCCTATTATCATGCGATAAAGATAAAGTAACATTTGTTTACTAAATGTTTCAGTCAATTTTACTAAAATTTTAGTGAAGTTTTCAAAACAATTATTGCGGAAATAAAAATAATCATGTTCGTATAATTTATACTTCGTATGCTATTCGATGTGATGTTAGCTGAGATCTGTTTGCTGGTGTCAGGCTTTATGTTGATTCTTTTTATCAGCTTCTAATAAGTCAAAAAATGATAATAATAAAATAATACGTAATAATAAAAACAATAATCTTAAAATAAAAATAAAAACGCGACATAGAAAACATATGTCGACTTCAAAATATCCATCACGAACTTTCTGAATTCCTTTCATCCGATCATCCCAGCGTTGACTTTAAGAAAAAAATTAATTTGTAAACATCGAAAGAAAAATAAACCCACATGAAAAAAAAAAATAATGGACAAATTCTTGTGTGTGTATGAGTGTCAGTTTGTGTATATGCGCGTAAGTATCTAAGATCAATTCCATGTAAGATTAGTCAGTTAGTTAAGTGCCATACGTCATACACGCTTGGGCGATCATGTCTCGAAAGAGACAGACTGACTGGGCAGAAGATTATCCCGCAGTAGGTTGCCATTGCTTTCTGCGGTAGACTGGTTGCCGACCCAGGCTATAGAACCCAAATTTGTCCTGTTATTTAACCCATAACTGGAAGGAAGAGACGGATTAATACTTTTCCCAAGGGTATTTGCGCGTATGTGAATGCAATGAATTCAGGTGGAATTCGAACCCGGCTCCCCGAGTTCTAGTTCCGATCCGATATCAAATACACCACAACGCACATAACTTGTTTAATAACAGTTTAGCAGCAATCGACTTGGAATATACGGTATCTCTAATAGCATATCTAGTTTGTGTCTAACTCAGTTCAGCGTGTTGTAAAACTAAAAAAGATGCAATCAGTCAAATGCGTTCGACCTCCAAGCAGAGATATGTTGCGCTATATTCTGAACTAATGAAAATAGGTATGAAGTCTCTATGCACGCAGCAGTAAAAAAAATTTAAATTAACCCGTTGTGTGAAACAATATATTAAAAAAAACCGTTACACCCATAACAACCCTTGACACGCATTTGGTTATTTAAGACATCTGCTCTACAGAATGTGAAAAATGTGTTGCAGTGGATATTCGCTCTGAATAGGATATCAGAGTTCGAATTCCAGTTGAATTCGTTGCATTTATATTCGCGTAAATAACCTTGGTAAATGTGTGAATCCACCTCTTCTCCCTCCAGCTGAGAGTTCAAAACAGAACAGTTTTAGTTCTATCGCCTTGACTGGAGAAAATGATGGTAATCTACTGCAGAAAAATTTTCTGCCCAATCAGTCATGTTCGAGACATGATCTCTCAAACGTGTATTATGTATGACAGCCTTCCTAAACCTCTTTACACGCACAAGTAAGATTAAAGGTTACCTGCGAAAATTGTTTTTCGACTACACATTCAGATTTTAACTTTCATTGCCGGCGGGCACTTTTTTTTATGTCTGATGCGCATATATATATATATATATATATATATATATATATTATAGTTTAGAACATGTACAAATTACTATCCACTACAAAGTGCACATTGTGTTTCGACATCGAAATCACAATGTCTTCTCAGGTGATGTGGAAAAGAATGGAAAGTCTCTTTTCTTATATTCGGCGAGATGTGTGTGGGATGTAGGTGGGGTTATTGATAAGGAAATAAGTCTTGTAAATTTTCCGTTGAAATTTTGAGTTAAAAGAAGGAATGGGTAGGATATTAAAAGGGGGGATGTTTAGGGGACATCTATATCGAGCAATGTTTTAAACTGATGTTTTGAACATTGTAATTTTTTCCGTTCCTTACTCACTCGGATATATATATATATATATATATATATATATAATGACAAACCCGACGTGTTTCTTTCTCAGATGGATTTCTACGGGGCAAAGGTAAGGATTTTGTTTTGCAAGAAGTAAAACATTGTTAATTTTGTTTAAAAATGAACAAAGCTAATCAGTCGCTTGGTTTTTCTTTTTTCAAATTTATGTTATAAATATGCATCAGACTAACTGAAATACCGGATCAAATAATTCAGAAACCTAAGAGATGAAATTTAATGTCTTATAAACAAAAGTTGGGTAAATCGTACTTTTATTTTCTAGTTTTTATTTTTTACAATGCAATTTAATTTATGTTTTAAAAGTTGTTATGAATTCAACCATTTTTTTCATGTTTTAGGATTATATATATATATATATATATATATATATATATATATATATATCTGTATGTATGTATGTATGTATGTATGTATGTATGTATGTAAATATCGTTTACAATTTGCGCTTTTTGTCTGAAAAGAACGCTACCTACGAGAGAGCCTTCGTCGATCGAACAAAGCATGAAATATCCAAATCCATGTTGAATTTTTTTTACAACTTTCTCTCTCTCTCTCTTTATATATATATATATATATATATATATATATATATATATACATTAGAACATGTAAGTAACTACTACATAATTGTACATTTTGTTTCGATGTTGAAAAATCTCATCAGGTAGTTAGTAACTATCTAACGACACATTGTTTTTTGAATGTCAAAAAACAATGTACAATTTTGTAGTAGTTATCTACAAGCTCTAATATAAAAGTTCAATAATAAATATTTATTGCTCTATTTTTTTTATTGAGTCCTGAATTTATGTTTTGAACGTTGTGATTTTAAGAGAAAAAAGAGACGGAGAAAAGAAAATCTATTACTGCCATAGATCTCTTCACAGAGAAAATTTCAGTTCTCCATTTTAGTTATTATTCTTGGTTTTCTCCGTTCTTTTTTTTTCTTTTATGTCTTTACTGATATCGAGCGCTGATTGTATTAAAATGCCCACCAGTAATATTTATTGAATTATCTTAATTCATTTTGTATATATGATATTATTTATTATTATGATATATTTATTAAGTATCAAAAGTTTATCGGCTAGTGCATCCAAGAATGTATAATAAAGTAAATGCCTTTCTTGGCAGGGAGTGAATCTATGTCTATCTAAGATCAAACGTTGTTTTCTCCTGCAACCGGGACCGCAGATTCGATCCCAACCGGTGAACGCAATTTTCTTTACAAAGATTTTTCGAATGAGTTGGGTGATAAATGTAATACACTGTTTGATAAGCTAATATTCGGCGTCTATTTCAAATACGAATTGTCTACTATAATAAAAGCGTTTGAAGTAATATAAACTCATACACACTATATATATATATATATATATATATATATAGAGAGAGAGAGAGCGAGAGAGAGACTGTGTATTTAACATTATTTGGAAATAAAAAATTCTCTTGTCTACTAGCACTAAAATATATATATATCTTCTAGATTATAATAATTACCGTTGTATATATTTTTCTCCTGTCACGACAAGAGAAGAGAGGTAATAGCGAGGTAGCGTCGGCTCTGTTCATTCTCTTTACGAGTAGAGAAAAAATTATAAATATATGTAAATTACATATACATATATATATAAAATACACACACACACACATACACACATATATATATATATATATATATATATATATATAGCCTCTTTTATAATAAAGACAGTTGTGTCATGCTTAGCAGGGTTAGAATCGTTTTGTTACGTTTTAATGTAAGATAGTAGTAGGTACATCAATATATATTGCCTTCATTTTTTGACGGCACGGGTCTATTCGTTTTTATATATATATATATATAAATAGAGAGAGAGAGAGAGAGAGAGGGGGAAGGAGGGAGAGACAGAGAGAGGGGGAGGGGGCAGGTAGAGTGTGTTGTAATGGATAGTAATCGGAAACTCGTTTGAATTTCACTCAGTTTCATTACATTCACTTACGTATTGATACTCTATCGAAATCTTTTTTGCAGGTAGCTTGGCTCTTCAGTTTTGCTAGAAAAACGACGTTAGAATTTATATATATATATATATATATATATATATATATATAAGAGAGAGAGAATCAGTTAGTCTGTATCCTGATGTGCTGTCATGCGTTTAAATTTACTGCTATTTCCACAATTTTTGATCTACGAACAAAATATTGATTATTGAATATTCTTTTTTAAAGTAGATCATAATAAAGATATATGATTGTTTTTTAAATTAAATGCTTTTTATCATTAGACAGCGTATAAATAAACACACACACACACTGTATATATATATATATATATATATATATATATATATAAAGAAAAGGTGCTATAATTAGTAGAGAATGTTTGAAGGGATTCAGTTTTGATTGTTTTAAAATCCTATCAAAGTCGCACTATGTATATAATTTAAAAGTTCTGGAGTTCATTTACATCAAATCTCGCAAGCCTGCTCTGTGCAAACAGCGATAATGCTTGTTGGTTTTGAATGTGATTGGACTCTTGATCTTTTCATCATTTAATTTTTTCCCCAGCTTTCATGAGGAATTTTTTTTTTTTTAGAATAAATTTCCCAGAAAGTTAACCTGAGGAGATCTGGGACGAAACCGGCTGTTGTTTTAGTTCTTAGTATGTCATTAAATGTTCGCATATTCCTTGCCATAATATATATATATATATATATATATATATATATATATATATATATATATCTTAAAACTCATTAAAAGTTTAAGAAATATTGCTTGTTTCCGTTTCGATGTAAAAACCCACATGCACAAGCACATTGTATAAATTGACAGTAGTTCTTTTACGCATGGTTCATTAAATATGAAGTTTTTATTTAAATTTTTCTTTTCCCTTTACGAGTTGCGTTTCTTAAATCTAAGTGCGTTGAGAAATTGCCTTAAAATAGAAAAATAAAATCTTGTGAGGACAAAAGAAAAGGGTATTGTTTTTAGATGCTTGCGACTGATAGCTTCACTCTGTTTGATTCGTACCCCGTTAGAAATTGTATGCAAATACACAGAAAAAGTCATTAGTATACAAAATCTTTTCGGTGAAACATATGCAGTCTTGTTCTCGTGCCCTCAAGCAACACGTTGCTTCGTCTTCTATGATTTTATAGGAAGGTTTTACAACACAGTCTTGTTTTCAATACGACCACTAAAGAAGGTTCGAAGATTAATGGTCAAGATACATCTACACTGAAGTGTAGAACCATTTTAAAGTCTGTGGCCATTTTCAAACTGCATTAATGATTTTAAGTTTTTATTTGTTGTTTGTGTGCTCATAATTTTTATAAATGGTATATTTTGAATTTTAATTTCATAAAGCATTTAATATTTTATTTATTTATTTCGTATACATAGGATGTGCATTGTGGTGCAGTGGTCGGCTCGGAACGAGAAATCAGAGAACTGAGTTCGAATTCCAGTCGAATTCGTTGCATTCACTTCAACCTAGGAAAGGGTCACTTCTTTACTGTATGGGTTGAATATTAGAACAGATTGGGTTTCCAGCCTACCGTATTTCGAGACCTGAAATGATCGCCAAAGCGTCTATCGCACATGGAAGTGACTGTCTGATACACAAGCTATCACGCATTCTGTATGAAAATATATTTCATTTCATAAGATAAATATAGATATAACAAATCAAATACAAGAGAGAGAGAGAAAGAGTGAGAGAGTGAGAGTGAGAGAGTGAGAGTGAAAGAAAGTGAGAGAGAGTGAGAGAGAGAGTGAGAGAGAGAGAGAGAGAGTGAGAGTGAGAAAGAAAGTGAGAGAGAAAGACAGTGAGAGAGAGTGAGAGAGAGAGTGAGAGTGAGAGAGTGAGAGTGAGAGAGAGAGGATATAAATTAGGATATAGAATTTTTTTTTTTAAATTTGACAAATAGAAATGTTTTATGAATATAGATTTGGATTCAGTTCAGAAAAAACATTTCTTACTTTCAATCAATTCTGATAATGAGAAGAGGATTTACCTTTAATTCGATACAAAAATGCTGGAAAAATACATTTTCGACTTGACTTGTCAGAATAAATATTAATGACTTTTTTAAAAGTCACACTTTTTTCTCTTTAACCACGAGAATCGCCAGCTCAGTAAAAAGTACAAAGAATCATTATTTAAGCATACACGCAAATACACATTTCATTCTGTCGTATATATATATATATATATATATATATATATATATATATATATATATATAAACGTGATTATAATTATACTTGTCTCGAAGATCTTCCCCGAAAACTATCGAACGAAGGAAAAAATAGTTGTAAAAAGAGAAAGAGCTTTGGACATGAAAGTCTGTCAAAAGTGTTCGGGCAGAAATCAGCAAGAAACCCAAAGAAAAAACCCGACACGAGTAACCATCTAACAGAATGTGCTCAATACGAAGATAGAGTGAACTTAAGAGCTAGACGAACCTACCTAGGATTCTTCTAAACGGATTGTCAGGCAAAGCTGGCTCTTTGACGATCCGTTTAGGAGAAACCTAGGTAGGTTCGTCTGGCTGATTCGGTGCTATATATAGATATGCTTCATGCAGCAGAATTGTGATTTTACAGAAAAACGATTAGGTTGCCATGGACTAAACAACAATTAGGTGTTGGAGAGGATGCAAACAAGAAAAATCATACTTAACACCACGAAGAGACAGATGAGGTTCCTGAGACAGGTAATGAGGAAGGAGGGTCTAGAGAATTTAATACACTCAAGACGGATAAAAGGAGAAACAGACAAGGGAAAGCAGTTTGCGACATACTTGATAAGCCTGAGCAAATAGATGGCGGAGTGGGGCTTGGGAGAGATACCAAGAGGAAACATGTTGAGAGCGACAAGTTACAGGAGCAAGTGGAAGTTCATGATCGCCTACGTCCTGAAAAAACACGTCATATGAGGAAGAAGTAGATATTTATGGATTAAAGTGCCCAATATCAGGGATAGAGTGGATGTAAATATAAAAGTTTACTTTAAAGTCAATACCCAGATGTTTATTATATACTTAATTTATTTACGCATTTATTTGTTTGGATTAAGACATTGTACGTTCATTTGTTTATTTATGTATTTTATTCATTCATTTTAATTCATTCTTTTTTGTTTGTAGTTTTCACTTTTTATGTAGTTTAGTAAAAAAAATTTTTTTCGTGTCTGCATTTTGAGATGAGTTTCGATCGTTTAATAGTTAGTTTTGATCTAGGAATGTAATTATAGCTATTCTTTTCCGAAGACAAAAATATACATAAGCATAAATGAAGGACCCTGGAAGCCAACAAAGTATGCGCACTAAACATGCTTTACAAATAGTAAATACGCGAACAGCACAATACTTTTAAAACATATCTAGAAGATGAAAAACACATCAAAACAAAAAATATGGAAAATAAAAAAAAGAACATCAGCCTACAGCAATCATTACAAAAGCTTTAAACTCTGTTAGAAGAAATTAATAGCTTTGACTACCTTCCCAAACCAACACAAACTGCTAAGTCAACGAGCAGAACTCATCGCAAAATGCAGGCATCAGTTACTACACGACTTAAATTTGAAAACGAATGAAAATAAATAAAATAATCAAAAGCAAGTAAGATGATGTAATCCAAGCAAATAAGTAAATAAAATAAGTAAATTATAAACAAACCAGGTTCACTAAAATAAACGTTAGAATAATACATCAGACTACACACCATGCATCACTGATCAATATATATAAAAAGCTGGACAAATAAACAACGCACATCGCCTGATTGCGTTTAGGATAAAACAGACTGACTGCCACTGTTGAATTTAATGACCACTTTTACACACACACACACACACACACACACACACACACACACACACACACACACACACACACATATATATATATATATATTAATGTATACGCTAAAAATTCTACCCCCTTCTACCGAGCGCCCATAGCCTAGAGGTAGAATTGCCGACTGACGCCAATTCGGTCGGATTTCAATCCTGGATTAAAAGCAGTCGGAGTCTAATCGTACTGATGAGCTGTGATACAGCGAAACAGATCTGTCAGCGGATGACTGTATATATATATATATATATATATATATTTATATATATATAGTAATAAGATCGAAATGGAATGACATTCGACAGTTCGTAGTATGCCTGATGAGATGTTAAATATGACACTGAAACATGACAGTTTTTACGGAGCGAAAACTGTTTTATTATAAATAGGAATATATATATATATACACACACACACATATATATATATATATATATATATATATATATATATATTGTAAATTTGTTATTATAATGGGTTATAAAACCATTATATCACTACAGAAAAATTTTCATGTTTCAAAGTTTCAAAACAATACTCTTCTTCTTCAGATGATGTGTTAAAATAAATGGTGAAAATGATTTATTTTGAAAATATAAAACAAATTCATTGTTCTGAAACATTAAATTTTGGTGTAGCGATATAATGCTTTTGTAATAAATATACAATATTAAGCTCTACTCTGTATCACTCTATATAAAAGTAAGTGCTTGAACAGTGAGTTTAATCTAAGTGTTCGTTCACTTTCTTTTATATATATATATATATATATATATATATATGATCTTGACTAACGATGCAAACAATTTAAATCATTAAATTTTTAATCATGACTGAGAACACCCATGTCAAAAGCCAGCGGTGAGAGTCTTATATAGAAACGTAATGTTAGGATGTGCGTTGTGGTACAGTGGATATCGACTCGGAACGAGAAGCCGGGGAGCCGAGTTCGAATTCTAGTTGAATCCATTGTATTCACTTACGCGCAAATACCCTTGGGAAAGGTATTAATCCGTCTCTTCCTTCCAGTTATGGGTTAAATAGCAGGACACATTGGGTTCTATAGCCTTGGTCGGCAACCAGTCTACCGCAGAAAGCAATGGCAACCTACTGCGGGATAATCTTCTGCCCAGTCAGTCATGTCTCTTTCGAGACATGATTGCCCAAGCGTGTATCACGTATGGACTGACTGAATGTTTCATGATTATACGTTGAGGTCAACGTTCACCCTTGACGATAAACGTTGACCTCAATATCTACTTTTATATTTATATACGCTCTATTTCTGAGACTTTAATCCATAAACTATAATTATATCATATATATATATATATATATATATATATAGAGAGAGAGAGAGAGAGAGAGAGAGAGATGAGTGAGATAAACGTAAACTGAGTTTTTGAATATATATATATAGATAGATAGAGAGAGAGATGAGTGAGATAAACGTAAACTGAGTTTTTGAATATATATATATATATATATATATATATATATATAAACGCGGTATAGATAAAGAAGAATAAATACATATAGAGCAAATATATGCAAAATTAAGACAGACACTTTATTCCATGGTTAAGCGGAAGTATAAATAGTCCTGTACTTCTGTTTAACCATGCAATAACGTGTCTTTCTTAATTTACACACACACACACACACACACACACACACACACACACACACACATATATATATATATATATATATATATATATATATATGTTTCATTATTCGTAACATAGTTAAAACTCTGTTCACTTTTAAATGTGTTAAATTTTGTAGATTTATACTTTTAATTTCTTTTAGGTGTTTGCTATTATTTTATTTATTAATTAGAGAATTTTTATAATTTAAATATTAAATTACTGGAGATTCAAATTTCAATAGAGACTCAGTTTATTTATTAAATCAGGATATTTATTTACTTTAATTCTTTTTTTTCCAATAAGATTCATCGAATATTCAGGCTGTTCAACGAAAATAGACATAACGTTATTTACATTGTTTGGACTGTTGTCCTCATCTTTATTGCCATATTCACGATGTTTCGGCCCTTGTGCATTCCGGTCTTCTTCAGGTGATTGGAATTATGAACCGAAATCTTTATGTCAATCATTGAAGTATATTGTCATTTCCGGATGTCTTAGTTATCTCTTTTTAACTAAATTATCTTTTTAAGTAAGTTATTTGCTTACTTTTTTACCCAGGTATTGAACTCACAACTCTATCGTTTAAGTCACTAGATCTAAACAACGCTTTTAGCCACTGAGTCATGTGTCCTTAAGAGCACATTGCTCAGTGGCAATTGAAGACGAGAACAACTGTCTGAACAATGTAAATATTGTAAATACTACCTTATCTCAGAAGTAGTAGTCAGTCGGTTAAGTGCTATACATGATACACACCTGAGCGATCATCTCTATTTCGGGACATGACCGTCTAGGCAAAAGGAGTTTGCTACAGTAGGTTGTTATTACTTTCTGCGGTAAACTGGTTACCAACTAAGTCTTTAGAACGCAATCTCTACTGCTATTCAAACTATTTTTCATTCCCAGTTAATATCCATTATATCACAACGCACATAAAGAAATAATCAAGATATTGTTTAATAAATATACACGAGAGGAGATAGAAAATCAGGCGTAGCTGACCACATATGGAGGAAGAATGATCACCGACCCCTTTTGGATGAAGTTGAAATAATAGATATAGAATGCTCCTGGAAACTACGTTAACTTAAAGAATCAGCATATATGCTAGGCTTCAAAAATCTCCAAAGCCGACCAAACATAGAGATGAACATAATATGGGAACCAGTAATACGGAGTGCCAGAGAAAATCATTAGTGTCGAAATTGCAATATGAGCTCTGGTAAAAACACTAGAGAAAACCATTAACATCAAAAATACTAGAGAAAACGATTGCAATATGAACTCTGATAAAAAAAAGGGTTACTGAACATTAGGTTTATTATAGACATTGGTTGATTTCTGTGACTTGACCCAAAGAGTTGTGAGTTCAATACCGGACTACAGCAGTGGTCAACAAGTAACTTACAGGGCTAGAGGGAGATAACTTATGACTACCAAAAGAGGCACTACTACGCAAGGAATGGAGTTTATATACCCCAGTGATTGTAATAAACGATTCGGTTTAAAGTTCCTAGCACATTAAAAAGGCCGGAGCGTACAACGGCCGAAAAGTCGTACAAATGACTACAAAGATGAGAAAAATAGTCCAAATAATGTAAATACTCTAAATATAGTTATATATTTTTTTCTATTCAAATACGAATAGACATTAAAAATTCCGGTTATATATATATATATATATATATATATATATATAAGAGAGTGAGATATTGATGCATTTATATATTTTCATATATAAATTTACTTGAGCCACAAGATTAGCAATTAGGTCCCACCCTTTTACTGTGAGACCGGTAAATTTAAATGTAAAGTCAAAAGTCATCTCCTATCTCACTAACCTGCATCTTCTCTCTCATGCTCCTTTCTCCGTTCACTCCACTCTCATCAATATTCTCATACTTCTCTTATCCACTTCCTGACACCCCCTATAACCTGTCACTCTTTCTCATAATTTTCGTCCTATGCAAAACAGTGGCAGTAAAATGCCTTGGTTTGGGCGATATGATTATAAATATATATATTTGCATGCTTTTGTAGAAACACATATCTGATGTGTTTAGCAAGCGGTCGATTTTATTCCTTGATGGATTAATAAATATTTCTACAAAGTTTTGCATGGCGTTCCAATTCTAGCAGTCCCAACAACTTCAACAACATCAGACGCGGATGCATAGATGAAAATCTATACATTAATTTTGTATATCTTATAAAAAACATGTAAATGTATATTTTGCATATGTTTCTCGTCTATTCAATAAATTAAATCTGTAAAAGGGAGATAAATAAATAAACATTGAAATAGATATATATGTGCGAAAGCAGGTGCTAATCAAGGGTTTGATTAGTTATGGCGCAAAATGACTTTCTGATAGAGAGCCAGGTTGACAGAAGAAAAAGTACTTTATTTCCAAAACGTGTGATATTAAAAAGTCTGGGGAAATCGAAGGAGTTTACTGGAAACGCTAAGTATCAAATTGAAAGGCATTTTGAAATTTGAGGAAATTTTGGTTGGCACCTATGGATAGTGAGAAGGGGTAGGTAGATATATACATAGATATAATCGGACAAAAATAGACGTGAAAAATCTGAAATACTGTAAGAGAAAATGTGGAAAGAAACGGCAAAGAAAGTTATTAAGCATATATATACTATAGTCATCCGCAGACAGATCTGTTTCGCTGTATCACAACTCATCAGTACGACTTAGACTCCGGTCGTTTCCTAAACCAGGATCGAAACCCGACTGAAGTGGCGTCAGTCGGCGATTCTACTCCTAGGCCACGAGCGTCCAATAGAAGAAGGCAGGCTTTTTAGAGCGTATAAACACGCCCAATAGCTAGCGTACTCCAATTCATTATCGAATGAGCGAAAGAGGGAGAGAGTTGGTTGGTTGTTTTGTTTTTATGGCATATCAACCTCGGCGGGTCATTTATTGCCAACTAAATTTTATTTATTTATTGCTGGTAATACCATTTTTCTTTCAACAATTTATTATTGTTTTTATATACGTTTTGTGTCTAGTAATACTTTTTTCTTTTTCGAGTATCATGTGTCCTTGGCCATTCCAATTCGCCTTCGGATCTCAGTGTCACTCTTTGGAACACTTTCCAAGTACCTGAATTTTTCTATTTGCTTGATCCCCAACCTGTAATTGGCATTTTGGGCTCCTCAGTTTGCTGATGACCATACATTCGGTTTTCTTGTAATTTATTTGTAGTCCTTTCTTTTGACTTTCTTCATCTACCTTTTTTAGGAGGCCTTGTAGTTTTCTTTCTGTGTCAGCTATCAGGATGCCAAATATGACTTAGCGTGTTAAATATAAGCACGCACACACACACACACACACACACACACACACACACACACACACACACACACACATATATATATATATATATATATAATTCTAGGTGAAGAGGACTCAACGTACTTTTTTATTTTGATTGCTCTGGCATTTATTTTATTATAAACTCATTTAATGAGTATTATAGAGCTTAATATAACTACATAGCTATGTATCAATTGTACATTGCGACATGGAAATTTCTATGTTTCGAGAGAGATTCTCATCATCAGGCAATGTTTGGTGTTGGTTGTCCAGATGATTTACATTTAAATGTAAATCATCTGCACAACTAACATCAACATTGCCTGATGATGAGTATCTATCTCTTGAAACATAGAAGTTTCAATGTCGCAATGTACAATTGATACATAACTATATATATATATATATATATATATATAGAGAGAGAGAGAGAGAGAGAGAGATGCATATATGTAGAAAGAAAACTGGATGTAATATAATAGCATATACAGAGAAAATATCCCTCTATGTGTCTGTGTGTGTATCTGCCTGTTTCTCTGAGCATGTGTAAACTATCGGTTAGCGTGATAGGTATAAACACAAAGAGAGAGAGAGAGAGAGAGATAGAGATACATAGATATGAGCAGACTGACATAGAGGCAGGAAAAGTTTCTAATATAATAGAATAGACAGAGCAAATATCCCTATCGATTTATGCTTGTGTCTACTTTTGTTCACCTGTATATGTATCAATTATGATTTAGCGTGATAGGTGTATTGATAGGATCGATCAAAAATATTCTGATTTTTTAAACTGATTGCTGATTGTCTCTTCACTTCCATTCCAGTCGAAATGTCTACTATAGAAACCTTTTCGTTGCGAACATTAATTTCACCTCGATACAGTAGTCAATTAAAAAGAATATTTATTGTTGATCAGCATTTTATCTTTTTAAAAAAATGCCTAAGATTTCACTCATTTATAAGTAAGATCAATCTTTAAATTATCTTCAAAAAATGGACAAAGTTTAGAAAACCCGAAAAAATTGCAAGCATTACGACATGAAGAAGAATCTTCTAATCGTTTTCTGAGGATGAAGTGAAATAATTTTGAAATATGTAATTATATATTTTTGCCTTCGAAAACGTTTCATAGGGTTAATTTTCTGTTTAATGTTGTCTAAGATAAAAACTTACTCACAAGTGCGTCTGTTTGTGCCATTTATAAAACATCACTGTCTGAGACAGAGTGTGTCCGTGTTGCTCAAGACTTTATTGAGAATAGGCAATCCTCTAGCTCTGTTTGTTCAAAACAGATTACAGATTATATGTATTAGACTAATGAACTGAAAGTAAAAATAAAACATCGACTTTGTTATCACAAACCTCTCTAATAAATCAGTTTAAATGCTTGAGTATTTTTTAAATGTACCAAACAGAGAGATATTAATATTTGCTGTTTCCTTACAAGGAAACATTTGGTATACATTGTCCAAGTAGCCTGTGCTGTTTTTGTGTGTAATTTTAAAATATTTCTCATAAAAAGATATTTTAGGAAAATAGGTTTTTCAAGTAGCTGTTACCGATCTTTCCACTATTGATTAGGTTTACTTCCTATTCTTCACTAGCAGTATAGCCCGGCGTTGCTCGGGTGGAATGAAAGCTTTAAAACTAATCCATAGTCCTGGAGCTCAGACTCAGCCTAAAGAATATTTGTGTGATGTTTGGTGAGAATCGGATAAAAATTGCGGATTTGTATGATTGATTGCAACCGAGTTAACAATGTTCACTAATACCTTCACCAAGATGGGTCCAAATGAGATAGATTTCTATGTGTGAGGATGTTACGGGGGTAATTTTCTGTTTCCATAATGTATTTGTGATAAACACCACTTTTGAAGGATACATTTCTGATGGCAAACGTCGATCATAAAATAGAGAACTTTGTTACAGAATTCGTGGAGAAAGCTATTTTTAAAACTTCAGCCTCAATGACAAGCAATGCATTCTTATTATTTCGTAGATATTTTATCAGTCAGTCAGTTAAGCGTCATACGTGATACACGCTTGGGCGATCATGTCTCGAAAGAGACATGACTAACTGGGCAGAAGATTATCCCGCAGTAGGTTGCCATTACGGTAGACTGGTTGCCGGCCAAGGCTATAGAACCCAGTCTGTTCTGCTATTTAACCTATAACTGGAAGAAAGAGACGGATTAATACCTTTCCCAAGGGTATTTGCGGCTAAGTGAATACAATGGATTCAACTGGATTCGAACTCGGCTTCCCGGTTTCTCGTTCCGAGCCGATCCCCGGTTTCGCGTTCCGAGCCGATATCCAATGTACCACAACGCACATCCTCGATATTTTATAACTTTCGATATTTTATAACTTTCTTAATTTTTTTCATCAGTAGATTCATCACTGGAGACGAATCTTGTAATGATAAATGTGTTATATTTCTGCAGGCATTTTTCAGTGTAATCATGTGATGAAATGTTATTCAAAGTGTTTTTGAGATCAGGACATTTCTTCTGTGGATGATTTGATTGTATGATATCATCATCTACGCTGCTTAACATCATTAAATTCTAGTTTTCTGGAAATACTTGTTTCTCAAAGAATTGATAACGAAAATCGTATAAATCTTTGCTTAAATCACATAGATATGAGAAGGTTTTAACGTATTTAGACAAAAAATTATATATATATATATATATATATATATATATATATAAACGAATAAAAATTTAAAATAACCACATGACTTGACAAGACACGAGAAGTGTCGAAACAAAATAGCTACTTTTGTAGTGATATTGTAAAATATCCATGTTATAATTTCTGAATATATATATATATATATATATATATAGATATATATATATATGGTTGAATATGTAACTAATCTGTGATAGATATTTTTTATTAAAGCTTTAAAAATGTACATTTTAAAAAAATATATAAATATATACACAAAAATATTGAAAAATGTAGAGCAAGGTTTAGAATATTGCTTCCCATGAATCAGTAGTATGAATCACACCGTATTAAGACCCAGCAGCCATTCCTTCTATTTCCAAAAAGAAGGCTTCTTAGACTTAATATAAATGGCCTCAAGATTTCCCAGATGGTAATATGAATGCGCTTTGTTGATCATGGGTCACATACGGGATCATTTATTTGACAGCTAAGCAAGAGTAAAACCTGAAGTATTCATAAACGCATGCAGAATTCTCATATTGCTGTGGGAAATTTTTCATGCGCTTGGAATGCACAATGAGGAGTCAGAATATTCAAAAATAGTTCAAATTTACTCATTGTTTTTTTTTATAAAAAAAAAACGATATTTGAGCTTTACTTTCAGTTCATTAGTTTTAAATAACTTGAATACTTGAAATATTCGACAGACCTTAGAATATACGTGCTGCTCTATCCTAATCTCCAAAATAGGATTAGTTCAGTATATTAAGCATTTTATTCATAATCATTTTAACCCAAGCAAGCCAGGACTACCACTTGTGTGCAGAGGGTTAGTGATAGTAAAAAAAAAAAACAAGGTACAAAGGATGTCGATAAAAGATGTAAGAGATCGATGGGAATCAAAGAGATAGAAGATGGTAATTGACGTTGCACTCAAACCTTTAGAGATTGTAGCTATCAGGGAAGCAAGCAAATTATAGGGAGTTCCAAAAACGGAAAGTGCGAGAAAAGAAACTATTACATTAGAAGAGACTGTTACATTTAACTATTTCGACGGTAAAAGTGTGTGACCTGGATGTTAATCTAGTAGCACGAGTGAATACAGGTGGTCGACGAACCAAAGAAAAAGCACGTCAGAGTAGTTGCCATGACGAGACTTGTAGAAAAGACAGAGGAAAACCACATCACGTCGGTGAGAAAGTGACTGAAGGCGAGTTGCTACACTGATATTCATAATTATGAGGTTTCTTGCTCTTAAATGCATTGAATAGTGCAGTTACATCTGGTATGCTCCTCCCACTGTATACTTAAAGACTCTTGATGAAATTTAAAGAATCTGCAATGTTATTCGTCCTGACTTGGCATCTCGGTTTCAGTTACTTCCACCTCTGGCGTAGCGTAAGTTTCCTGTATATTTTTCAATAAATATTTTCATGTTAAATATTTCGATGAGTTTTCTTCTTTGGTCGGATGACGTTACGGATTTTAGCACTTTACTAAATTAGCAGTTAGATCCCATCATTTTCTTCAGATGCCTAGATCTACCAATATTTTCTATGCTGACAGTTTATTCACTTCACTACTAATGTTTGGAACTCATTTCCGGCTTTTTGATTTCCGGTCAAACTTCTAAAAGGTAAATGCAATGGCGATCGTTAACTTTTGTCTTCTTAGACTCTGTTCGTTTATTATCTCTTCTTAATGTATTTTTGTCTTTTTCCTATATTCTTTTACACCAAAGGCACCTCGATGTGGGGTAAGGCTCGTCAAGCTTGTCTCGCTAGAACAACTACTGAGTAGCGAGTTCGATTCGCACTGAGTGCTCTATTCTTTCGGCCTTGTACGACATTCAAACTACACTTAAAAATCATTTATCGACGTGATGTAATGGTGAGCAAACATGTCTCGCTAGGACAGTTATGATTGAGTCATGAGTTTGATCCTCACTAGGTGCTCTATACTTTAGGCCTTGTGCCACACCAAAGCTACACTAAGTAACCGATTGCGATTTATCGTCTCTGTCACCTTGGTTGAAAAAAAAAGAAAAAAAAAAGAAAATCCAGCACAAATGTCTAAGATAGTATTTGAACGAACCACACCGGGTTCACTTTCCGTCCATAAATCTTCTATGATTCGTGCACGTCTATATGAAGTCCTGTTGATTACTTTTTCACATCTGACCTCGAATGAAACAAAATTACAATCGTTTCAAGTACAAATGTTTTCAGTGGTATCGGGTGCATTTCAAATAATCGAAGTCTACACGAGCTACTGTTTCGGTACGTAGGTTTAAAGGCCTAACATCGTTACAAGTAGTAAATCTAATTTCGGTACTTCGGAGCAAACAGAACAGTTATCTTGAGGTGGAACTGCTGGGTTGGCCACAAAGTCCGTTCATTTTATTAAGTAACTTTTCTACTTGATAAGCGGAAAGGACTACAAATAAATTCCAAGAAAACTGAATGAATGGTAATCAGTAAAAAGAGGAGCCCAAAATGCCAACTACAAGTTGGTGATACGAAAGTCAAACAAGTAAGGAAATTTAAATACCTAGGAAATTTTCTAACAGAAAAGGGAAAGTGTGATACAGAGATCCGAAAGCGTGTTGGCGTGGCCAAGGATGAATCCCAGAAAATGAGCAGTTTATCAAGAGAGACGAAAATTTCGCTGGAAACAAATAGACTACTGGATTGTTATGTGATGTCTGTCCTTCAAAATAGCAGTGAATGCTAGATAATTTCATAGATTAAGGAAAGACTTGAAGCAACCGAAAAGTGGTTCAACACAAGTATGTTGAGGATACCATGGACGAAGCACACGAGCAATGACAATATTTCGGAAAGGATGGACACAAAAAATGGAACTAATGATTAGCACCAGGAAGAGACAGCTGAAGTTTTTTGGACATATAATTAGGAAGGAAGGCTTAGAGAACCTGATGCTCACGAGACGTATAGAGAAGAGGAACAACGGAAAGTAGCGCACGGCATACTTGATAGACTTGAGCAGATAGATGGTGGAGCGGGGATTATGTGGAATGACAGACGAATGAATATTAAGGACGACAAAGGACAGGGAAAAGAGGAGGGACATGATCGCCTACGCCCTGAATAGACACAGCACACAGAAACATCTAACGGTCTTTTTCGCCATCCCGCTATCAATATTGAATTTTGCTTTTAGTTTTCAATACTTTTATTTATCAGAATATTGACGATAGCTTTCTCCAATCATTTCCTGTGGAAATGCAGAAGGTTTTATTCTTTACCAACCATGTTTACTCTATCTTTCTATTTAAATATCCACTCAGTGTCATTATGAATATATGTATGTCAATTTATCTAGAAGGCTTAGCTCTTCTTTATGTCGACTTCAAAGTCACTTCATATTCTTTTTCTACGTATCAACAGTAATCCATTTACAGTTACCTTATTCCGGCTTAAACCAGGTTTTTTCAGTCATCGCTTTTCTTTTTCTTTTTTCATTTTTTTTTTTTTAACTAATCTGTGTATGTTAGTCACCTGTTATTGTTCAATTTTCTTCGATTCAAAAACATCTGGACAGATTTTATTTTAAATCGTTTGTCTGAAGAATCCGAAATTGACGTGTGTGTGTGTGTGTGTGAGTCTGTGTGTGTGTGTGTGTGTGCGTTAAAAGTGAGAGAAGTATTAAATGTATTGTTTAAAGTGTAAATCTATTATTAATATTACTTATCTCTTGCATAATACATTCAGTGTTAATAATTATATTTGTGTCGATACAAGTGTTTCGAGTTAAACTTGACTTTCTTCAGGCGAATAAATTTCGGAATTCACATATCAAGATTCCATTGAGTTTGAGTAGACACACACACGTATATATATATATATATATATATATATATATATATAATTACTATTTCTGTCAAGGAGAGAGAAATATTTGCGAGGCACAACCGGCTCAGTTCATTTTCTTTAATACTAGTTACGAAAGCTCTTGCCGCGTGTTTACTCTTTAATAGTGCATTACTTTTCGCAATAATTAATATTCTTCAAATAGTGTTAGGGTGTCACCCCTTTTAACACACTCAATGGACTCTTCCACAGTATACATTCATAGTATAATTAATATTCTTCAAGTAGTGAAGAATATATATATATATATATATATATATATATATATATATTATGAAAAAAACAACAACACATATATATATATTTCCCTCCTGACACTTTCAGTGGTTTGGATTATTTTGTTGTCTATTTTTTATTAATGTAATGTATAATACCCAGTAGTAATTATATATATATATATATATATATATATATATATATATATATATATACGTCTGTGGGTGTGTGTGTTGTTGTCATATCGATATAAATATTTTGACGTCATTTCCTATGACAAGGGTTCACTCGTATAAGTGTGTGTGTGTGTGTGTGTGTGTGTGTGTGTGTGTGTGTGTGTGTGTGTGTGTATATATAGATATACACTAGCAGTATAGCCCGGTGTTGCTCGAGTGTAATTAAAGCATTAAAATTAATCCATGGTCTGGACCTCAGACTCAGCCTAAAGAATATTTGTCTGAAGTTTGATGAGAATCAGATAAAAATTGTGGATCTGTATAAAGGACATACAGACAGATAAAGAGACACACACAAACATCTTGCCTTTTATTTATATATATAATCGATTTTCTGCACTATTGTAAGAACTACAACCTTGAAACTTCTGAATATCCTTTCTTATGTCTTTGTCTATGAGTGTATCAAATTTGATTAAAATCGGACCAATCCTTCTATAACCCGATTTTTTCGATTATCAATTTTCTATATTTATCAGGGGTACCTCGACATAAAACCTAGCTAAAAACACTCGCAGAAGCTAATAGTACAACTGTGTAAATTTTCAAGAAAATCGGTTCAGCCGTTTCGGAGTCTATAAGTAACGGATACACACACAGACACACACACACACAGAGGCAAAGTTCCATTTATAAATAAGTATAGATATAGATATTGTTTGTGATAATGTTTAGCGCTAATGTTTTTTCAGTGGTTTTACTGGTAAAATGTATTTTGGCAAGAACGTTTCTTATCGTAAAGTGCTTGATATCGGGGTAAAGAAGGAGCGTTGATAGGTACAGAGTATGTGTCTCTTTAACCAAGTAGATTCATGCGGGCTTCGAAGTTCCATGAGGACACCGTTATGATGTTCCCACTCGTCAGGGCTATTTGCACTTTATATATATATATATATATATATATATATATATATATATACATATACTAAACATATACTGTTAAATATAAGAGACAATGAATGTCTATTATGTTTAATCATAAGCCGTTCGAAACATCGTATTTTGGCTCTAATTTCAGGTGAAAATAAAGACAAAAATCCTCCAACATTTGAATATTTTTTAGTTGGTTCTAAGCTTTCGGCTCACATGAGCCATCTTCAGAGAGGCTACAGGGATGTCAACATAAAAACATTCACCATCAAAGATGATTTTATTTTGTGTTGACATAAAACTTTGATAAGCAACGATAACAGTTGCCAAATAGCAAAAGCAGTTCGTAAATTTGTAATGCGGTTCTATGATGTCACACTGCGTGAGAGCTCGAAATGTTAACAGAGCCATATATTTAAATGCAATGTATTGTGTTATGACCAGATTTAAACGTGATTTTATTAAGTGTGAGTTGTTTTGAATTAATGCAGATGGCCTAACATATCTGAAGGTTCTTTTTACATACATACATACATACATACATACAGTTGTGCGTGATTGTGTGTGCATGCTATTTTCTAAGCGTATCTTAGATGTGGCACAAGGCTGAATGTTTAGAGCACTCAGCGAGGACTGAACTTACTTTTTATACGTAATTGAGATAGCGAAACCATCTTGATAACCAGTACACTAGGTTGAAGTGCTCTAGTGTCTGTGTGTATGTATTATGTTCATGTCTATATAGGCTGTGGTGGAGTGGATATCGGCGCGGAACGAGAAACCGGGGAGCCGAGTTCGAGTTCCAGTTGAATCCATTGTATTCACTTACGCGCAAATACCCTTGGGAAAGGTATTAATCCGTCTCTTCCTTCCAGTTATGGGTTAAATAACAGGAGAGATTGGGTTCTATAGCATTGGCTGGCAAACAATCTACCGCAGAAAGCAATGGCAACCTACTGCGGGATAATCTTCTGCACTGTCAGTGATGTCTCTCTCGAGACATGATCGCCCAAGCGTGTATCACGTATGGCACTTAACTAACTGACTATATAGGTTGAAGTGCTCTAGTGTCTGTGTGTATGTATTATGTTCATGTCTGTATCTGTTTGCCTCTATCTATAACATTTGCTTATTTATCTATCTATCTATCTATCTATCTATCTATCTATCTATCTATCCTTATCTCATTATTCACTTAAACGTTTTGGTTGCATTTACCACATTATTGATCGATCACTCAATCTAATTATGTCGATTTTATTATCGTATCTTTCTATTTTATTGTTTGATTTATCAATCCCTCGATCTGCCTGGCGACTTACCTTTGATCTAGCAAAAACATATAAGAGATTCTATGTTAGTACAGTTCCAAATATATTTACATACACTTATTTATACAGAGTGTTACAGTTATTTGAAAAAACATTTTTAACGTGTCATAGATTAAAAACTGCGTAATTCAATTATGTGTGACATGTTCCAAAATTATGACATGTATCGGAGGCCTTAACAGGGTATCTTTCAATGTGAAAGAAAAAGAAAAGTCACGCGGTTATCGTGTTAAGAGCCACCAGTCATAACAGGTTGGAAAAGAGAGTTTCTTGCAAGGGGTCAGATGAACTGGAGGAGCGACAGGTGACTATGCAGCTACCCACTGTCATACACAGCACGATTACATCATCTCACATATTTCTTTAGACACAGAATCATGGCGGCATCAAGATCAAGTCTACACCCTACCTCGAGGTAGTGGTTGTCAAGACTGAATGTTAACCGAACGAATTCCAACAGGACTGCTCTTTCGATCATGACCAAGGATAAGGTACTTGAAATGTAGCGGCTTACGGCCATATGACGTTAGAACATCAGTTCTAGTATGATCACAGAAGTTAAGCACATCAAGTTTGATACTTAACTAGATGGGTGACCGTTTTGAATACCGGCAAGAAATTGGGGAATAATGTAGTTTCAATTCTAGTTAGGTTCTCAACAGTATTTACTTGCTCGTAAATACTGTTTAGAACGTTATGAATATATTTCTTCTACTAGCTATGGATTAAATAGTAGTTGTAGCAGTGCATCAATATTATCTATAAAAAATTCTTACGATTTAAAAATATTTTCTGGCTTTATATATATAACGAAAGGTTGATAATCCGTAAAAATCAAATGGATCGATCGAGATTTCGTCTCCTCGCTTTTATTTGAATAACCTAAGTACTACAACTTAGGCCTTGTTGAACGGGAGACCAACAAACAGCACTACAATACCAAAGACTCGTTGAAATAAACTATTGTGGATGTGACGGTCAGTATTAAAACGAATTATTTAGGCCAGTAGTTGTTTAGGAGACTTGTTTTTCTTACTATAGCGTTTGTTTTATATATATATATATATAGATATAGATATATATATATATCCGATCACTACCATTGATTATATGATTTTTACGAAATTAAATGTAACGTCTCCAAAGCAAAATGTACTCATTTAATCGTCCCAAAGATCTTTTTATTTATTTATTTATTTTATTTTATTTTATTATTTTTTTATTTTTTATTTCGTGACTTCTATCAACCTGTCTTGTTTTGACTCCCAGGAGAGTGACAAAAAGTGAAAATGTTACATTGAATAAATTGCTAGGCCTGCTTGTCGGAAAAGTGTTCACTGTGTCGTGAGGGACTATGTTTCTCGCTAGATCCAATCTTACAAATATAACATTCGTCTATACATTGAATATTATTTTCTTATCTGGTTTGTCACTTCTGCTACAGAAATTCTTGATAAAATACAAAGAAGAATCTGCAATGTTACTGGTCCTGACCTGAAAACTCGGCTTCAGTTATGACATATCTTCTCTGCTCTTATTTTATAAATATTTCATGGTAATTATTCTGATGAGCATTCATCTTTCGTACCTAGATTTTATCAATTGAAGCTTAATACAAGACGAGCAATGTGGTGCAGCGAATATCGACTCGCAACGACAAATCGGGGAGCCGAAGTCGAATTCCAGTTGAATTCCCTGCATTCATTTACGCACAAATACCCTTTGGGAAAGGTATTAATCTCTATCTCCCCTCCAGTTATGGGGTAAATAATAGGAGAGATTGGGTTCTATAGCTTTAGCTGGCAATCAGTCTACCGCAGAAAACAATAGCAACCTACTGCGGGATAATCTTCTGCCCAGTCAGTCATGTCTCTTTTGAGACATGATCGCCCAAAGCGTGCATCACGTATAGCACTTAACTGACTGACTAGACGGGCGGGCAAGTAGTATCATTTTACTATTGAAATAGCGAGATATAACCGTAAGTTCTATGCTAACAGTTTTCATCTCTCGTGCTTCTTGCTTGCAGAACTCTCTTCCGGCTTCTTACTCTCTAGTCAACTTTGATCTTCAATAATCTGAATGCAATATCAGTGTCCCGTTTTCTTGATCCATGGTTTTTTATCGTTCTCCTTTTTTTTTTTTCAATATTATTTTTGCTTTTCTCTATTCCATCTACATTCACCAACCTCTAGCGTTTTAGTGGTTTCATTGCCTTGATCAGGTTTCACTGATTAAAAAAGATATCACCGCATCTAATTTGAGTCTTAAATCTTCGCCTTCTTGAATAATGACAGAAAATTCAAATAAGTTTGCTCATATGTATTCCTGTCTTTCAAAACTCGTGAAAATTATCGAATGAAAACCAGTGTGCCGTGCTGATTATAATAGCATGGAGTGAGGTATTTATTCTTTGTTAGGCTAGACTTTTCCTATTTTCTACTACCAGTATTGCCCGGCGTTGCTCGGATGTAATGAAAGCTTTAAAACCAATCTATGGTCCTGGAGCTCACACTCTTTGGACGTTGGCACGAAAGACTAAAAAGCAATAGTTGTTTCCAGTTAAAGCGAAACCGTAGACTGAAAGAAAAATGAATGGATCTAAGTCAAATTTTGATTTCCTGGTATCGATATCAAATGTTTTTTTCGACGTAAACTGGATTTTGAAGGCTAAATACGTCCTCTGAGTAAATGGTATCATGGCTGAGACTAAGAACTACAATTATACCTACTTAGAGCCAAACTCGAAGCAGAGACTAAAATAAAAGGGCTGAAAAAAATGCAGACATACAGTCAGATAAACAGACACACACACAAACATCCTGCCTTTTATATATATATATTATCGATTTTCTGCACTATTGTAAGAACTACAACCTCGAAACTTCTGAATATCGTTTCTTATGTCTTTGTCTATGAGTGTATCAAATTTGATTAAAATCGGACCACTCCTTCTATAACCCGATTGTTTCGATTATCGATATTTATCGGGGGTACCTCGACACAAAACCTAGCTAAGAACACTCGCAGAAGCTGATAGTACAACTGTGTAAATTTTCAAGAAAATCGATTCAGTCGTTTCGGAGTCTACACACACACACAGACACACACACATACACATACACACACAGAGACAAATTTCCATTTATAAATAAGTTTAGACAGATAGATATTTTCACATCACTTCATTCACAGCTAATTCTTTTTAGCGCAAGAGACGTTTTGACAATTACGCTCTTCAGAATGCTAGATTATATGCCGTTAAGTCAATAACCCATTGTTTCTTCCGTCATTCGTTCTCACATGTCTGCATAATTAGTTTCATCAATTCACCTTAGAGATTTTTACACATAGCATGTGTACTTCGCTATGTCTCTTCCAGGTGACGAATAGCGGGAACGGCCCTGTAATGCTCGTATGGCAATAAGCCGTCCGTGTCTAAATAATGAGCTGCCCCTTGGCAACGCATATCACCCAGAAGCCACCCCTGTCAGAGTTACAGTGTGAAGAAATCATTACTAGTGTCTTAGATGTGGTAAATAACAATCTAAAAGGACCGGATCTTTAATATCGAACTGCAATGGTGTCATACTAAAATATCATGGACGATGGTGGGTCTTAATTTTTCTGAGTTAGAGGGAAATTGGTGGGACACTGTAGCGCATTTTGTATACTAATATATAGGCGACGAAAACCTCTATAATGTTGAAGGCGCCACGATGGACGTCTCTAGACGTATTCGTTTTGCTTCTATGCGGTAATGTCTCTCCACAACTTCGTCTTTTGTGGCTCTTAATATATTTTCCCTTTTTATTATCACTCTGAAAGCTTTTCTGACATCAATTTAATCTCGCTAGGTAAATTATATGTTGATTTCTACTGTCCTTTTGGTCTTCAATCTATCATGCAACAATCAAACTTTCTAATCCCTTGTTTTTCTTATTCAGTCAGTTGAGTGCCATACATGAGACACGCTTGGGCGATCATGTCTCGAAAGAGACATGACTGACTGGGCAGAAGATTATCCCGCAGTAGGTTGCCATTGCTTTCTGCGGTAGACTGGTTTTCCGACCAAGGCTATAGACTATAGAACCCAATCTGTCCTGTTTTTTAAGCCATAACTGGAAGGAATAGGCGGATTAATACCTTTCCCAAGGGTATTTGCGCGTAAATGAATGCAATGAATTCAGCTGGAATTCGAACTCGGCTCCCCGATTTCTCGTTCCGAGCCGATATCCAATGCACCACAACGCACATATTTCTTTTAAATTTCTGAATAATTTTATTGGATCAGTTTTTAAAAATGAATTCCATCTTGACTGAGACAAAGAAAAATTAGCATATAAATAACCAATACAAATATCCGTAAAATATTCAGCCACCAAGAGAGATAATAATGAATGCCACAACTTTAAAGCATACATAACATATTGGTTTTATCTGTAATAAATTATATGTCATATGTGTTGTGGAATCTTCCCCTTTTGTATATTATAATGGACTCGACTGAGTGTACATATAATCCTGCCATATAGAGAACCATATTTGAAGATGTGGAATCTCAGTTGTAGTTGCCGTTTACAGTGGAGAGTACTTCATAGAGATCCGTTACAGTTATCGAAGAGTTCCGACAGATAACGAAGTTACCCAGAGACCAGACTAGCTCTGAGCTTCACTCAGAATAAGTTGCTATTTCATTTCAAGATTTGTATATATTTATTTCTACTGATAGTATTCCAGAATTGACTAACCCGCGTTCCAGTTTATATATAACGTTAAATATAACCTACTTTTCTATCTCCATACTGGTTTTTTGTGTTGATTATTTTGGCTGTTTCTCCTCCGGAATCCACAAGAATATGTAATCATATCAAATAAATATATTTTCTAATTAAAAAAGAACAAAAAGGAACATTAGGCGACGGGGAAAAAACTTCGTACATGACGTGTGAAGATCACATTCAATATATATATATATATATATATATATATATATATATATATATTCATCTGCAGACAGATCTGCTTCGCTGTATCACAGGTCATCAGTACGGTTAGACAACGATTGCTTTTAACCCAGGATTGGAACCCGACTGAATTGGCGTTAATCGGCAATTCTAACTCTGGGCGTTCGGTAGAAGAAGGCAGACTTTTTAGCGTGTATATTATCATTATACGCGCCCAATAGCCAGAGGGCTCTAAATTCATTTTACTGAATGAGCGATGCGTACATGCCAGAGTAGCTACTGGTTTTCAAAGTTTACCATACTTCCAGAGTGCTCAATCAGGGTGTGAGAGCGTAAATATATATAATTTCATTAAAAATGACAAACAAGTTATTATGGTTAAATTTTTTAAGTACTTTTCTTGTTGGCTGCCGGGTCATGTAACTTAAAAATTGTACACTATATATATATATATATATATATATATATATATATGTGTGTGTGTGTGTGTGTGTGTGTGTGTGTGTGTGTGTGTGTGTGTGTGCCTAAGAAAGCCTGAATATTGCGGTCAAGCATGAAACACACATTAACCACTAGTTGTTAACGGTAGTGTCCACTTTTACAGAAGTTCTATGCTTGATATTAACCATAAATTTAGCACATATTAAAACTGTATTTTTATCTTATAGATATAATCTGTAATTTACTTTTATTTACAAGTGGATCGTTTTTAGATAATAGACAGTAATGACATTAATCAAAATCTTTTTGTTGATTGTCAGTCGCTGAACATGTTCAGATCACTCTCGGTGCGAAACTGACAGTCACCATACAGTGTTGATTCTCATATCAACAGTCACACTGTCTCGTTATTTTACATTTTCTTTCTTATTCTAGTCAGAATATCATCAATAAATTTTATAATGGCTTAAGAAAGTTGAAAGTATGCGAACAAATCATTTTCCGGAAGCCAAGAGAACAGCAAAAATCATAGATAAATAAGCATGAATCTTTAAGAATAGATTTTAATTTTTCTAACTTAATTTCCCAACGAAAAATTTCTTTCGCATTTCACCCATATATGTGTGCACGTAGCCAATTGTTGATACCTCCTGACGAGTGGACAGAACGTTTGCGAAACTGTTCGTGCAAAAGATATCAATTATCTAAGTGACACGTTTTATTTTTATTAATCATATACATAAGGGAAGCCACCAAGTGATCTGGCGCTTTTTAGACGTCTCGACCGCGAATGACCAACAGTTTCAACGAAGTCAAATTAAGCCTATATAAAATGAATTGAAAATTGTGTTATATTGTGGATAGGGGTCGAAGGTTCGATTCCTGCCGAATGACACACATTTCCGTAACAAAAATTTATCGTAAATAATCAGGTCATTAGAAATAAATATATAATACTGTTTGATTATAAAACAGAATATCTACTTAAATACTAGTATCGATCAAAAATAATGTTCAAACCAATCATTTTAAATTGTCAGTTGTTTAAAGACCATTTTTTAAATCTTCGTTAATTTCCGTAATATATATATATATATATATATATATATATAGAGAGAGAGAGAGAGAGAGAGAGAGAGCGGAGGGAGAGGGTTCATATAGTGTTGAGTTGTGATGGTTTTTGGCATCAAGATTGTTGCTTTTTTCGTAGTTTTACTGATAAACGTTACCCCGGCAAGCAGCTTTTTTAACGTAAAGTGCTATCGGGGAGGAGATAGAGCGTTGATAAATTTAGTGCAAAGAAATTTGTCATTTAAACTGAGCAGGTTCATGCCGACTTTAAAGTTTCGTAGTGACACCGTTATGATATCTTCACTCGTTGGGGCAGTTTTTTTCTTGATTTGTCAGGGCTGGTTTTCTTTTTTTTTCTTTTTTTTTTTCTTTTTTTGTTTGCTTTAGCAGAAGTAAAAGCCCAGACGAGAGAAGACATAACGGTTTCCTCACGAAACTGAGTCGGCATGAACCTTCTCAGTTAAAATGGCAAATTCTTTGCACTAAAACATACATACACACGCATGCATACACACACACACACACGTGCGCGAGATATATATATTATAAATAAAAGCAACCTTATTTTGCCGAGAAAGTTTATCTTAAATTATCACTAATCACAATGATAATATTGCTGATTTTCAATGCCTTTATTTGATAAAATTACTAACAATAACTTTATCTAATACATATAGTCTTATTGTTATTAACACAGGCATTTCTTTTACTCCTGACGATAAGTTTCTTTCTTCATGGTTAATGTTCTTCAAGCAGTTTAAAGATTGAAATTTGATATTTGATATTTCAGATAAGAAAACTGTCAGTCAGTTAAGGGCCTACGTGATACACGCTTGGGCGATTATGTCTCGAAAGAGACATGACTGACTGAGTTATCCCGGAGTAGGTTGCCAGTGCTTTCTGCAGTAGACTGGTTGCTAGCCAAGGCTACAGAACTCAATCTGTCTTGTTATTTAACCCATAACTGGAGGAAAGAGACGGATTAATACCTTTTCTCAAGGGTATTTGCGCGTAAGTAAATGCAAGGAATTCAACTGGAATTCGAACTCGGCTCCCAAAAAACTGTACAGTTTAATAATTAATATTTTTTTTTACCAGCCGTTATAAATATCCTATTGCCAATGATGAAAATGAACACAGCTGGATGAGTTTAGCAATATATTTACTGGCTAGCACTAAATACAGTCTAAAATAAGCCTACCTCAACCCGGATTTGCGTGCACTCAAGCGGTGTAAATCACAAGTTCATGATACTTCATTCATCTCTATCAATTTTTTTCATTTTGCCAATTTATGTTTATTTACTTTGATAATCTTTTGAAGGAGTTAAAACCTTCATATATTTATTTAGTGAATCCTCCCCATAACAGCTCAGGTAACATTAAATACTAGTAATAATAAAAATGATGGGATTTCATTAGAAATCACTCTCCTGGGAACACAATAAATCCTTAATTCTAAACCTCCTCTTTCGTAGAAAAATATATCATGTTTGGTAAGCTCTTGTTTCATATTTCTATGAAGATTGTGCCTTTTAATGAAGCTTCAAAACGCCAGATCCTCTTCAGAATCGACCCTATGGGTCTCTCTCTCTCTCTCTCTCTCTCTCTCTCTCTCTCTCTCTCATCTACCGAAATGTTCTATAACTTTGGAGAGAACGACCCTAGGGAAAATATTGTTTTATTTTTAATGGTTCATCGTCATAAGTACAAGCAATGTCGGCAAAATGCCAGGATCCTTGGGGATTTGGGTTTATCTGCCGAAGATAAGTACATTTTGACGACCTGAATAAGCACAAAGATAGTCTCAAAAACAAACAACATAGCAAAGTCTCAGGTTTTGTGCACTCCTGGTAACAGCCCAATAGTTAGGACAAAGGAGACGAATACTGAAAGTTTATGTAATCAAGAGTGAAAAAATATGTAAGACTTTAAAATTTAATATCGCAGTTAACATCTGTGACTGCTTAATTAAATAAAGACAGTATGAAAATTGACATCTGTGACTAATTAATTATGTAAATACAGCATATAATTTAACATCTGTGACTAATTAATTATGTAAAGGCAGTATACAAATTAACATCTGTAACTGCTTAATAAAATAAAGACAGTATAAAAATTAACATCTGTGACTAATTAAATAATAACAATATAAAAATTAACATCTATGACTAATTAAATAATAACAATATAAAAATTAACATCTGTAACTGCTTAATAAAATAAAGACAGTATAAAAATTAACATCTGTCACTGCTTAATAAAATAAAGACAGTATAAAAATTAACATCTATGACTGATTAATAAAATCAGTATAAAATGTAATATTTATGACAATTTAATAAAAAAAACTATAAAAATTAACATTATGACAACGTAATTTGTATACTGTCTTTATTAATATTTATGACGACTTAAAAAATAAAAACTGTATAGATATTAGCATCTATGACGACCTAATAAAATAAAGACCGCATAAAAATTAACATCTATGACTGATTAATAAAAATAAAGATATAAAAATTCAGAAGGAAAAAACAGGAAATAATTTTTTAACAGTTTTATTAGCAGAGAGTTTGTAATCCGAAACAAAGCTTTGCAAATGAAAGACTGTCTCCCAACATTTGGAAGGCCACATTTATTCTAATTGTGTTTAAGTGTAATTGTATATACTTCTGAAATGAGGTAATATTTAAATTGTTCCGACTGTTGACCTCAGCTTTAATGAAATGTTTACGACGTTTCGGCCGTTGTACGCTCCGGCCTTATTTAGAAGACCAGAGCGTACAACGGCCGAAGAGGGTGGATAATATGATGGAATTAGGGTTGTGCGAGTAGTGTAACTGTTATCGTCTTCTCGAGAAAGGTATTTTGCATCAACCCCAGCTAGAGGTTATATAGCAGGGTAGACTATGCTGTCTAGCATTGTCAGTTATGCATAGCATCGTCCTAGAAGGCTAACAGTCGTCATATTCATCTTTTGCGAATACACAAGGTAAATGTGGAGGTTTCGTTAACAGTATTATTCTTCTATGTTCCATGTCCATTCAAGATGTGACTGATCGCGGCCCTCCACAACCTCTATTCTTTTTTATCTTAATAAAGTGTTTATTTTTGCTATTCCTCTTTATCTCTGTTCTGCTAACAATTCATATTAGCACACGAGGTATGTTTGCTCTGCTTTCCTATGTTCTTGTCAATGTGTCCTGAGCGTTTTAAGTATTCCAAGCCCTCTTTCCTAGTTACTTGCATTAAAAATTTCAACTGTCTCTTTCTGATCTAATCAAAACTTATTTATAAATGGAATTTTGTCTGTGTGTGTATGTCCGTTACCTATAGACTCCGAAACGAATGAACCAATTTTCTTGAAGATGTACACAGTTGTACTATAAGCATCTGCGAGTGTTCTTAGCTAGGTTTTGTGTTGTGGTACCCCGATAAATATCGAAATCGATAATCGAAAATATCGGGTTATAAAAGGCGTGGTCCGATTTTAATCAAATTTGATACACTCATAGACAAAGACATAAGAAACGATATTCAGAAGTTTCAAGGTTGCAGTTCTTACAATAGTGCAGAAAATTGATAATATATATATATATATATATATATATATAAAAGCAAGATGTTTGTGTTTATCTGTTTATCTGCCTGTATGTGCATTTTTTTTTCAGCTCTTTTATCTTAGTCTTTGCTTCGGCTTTGGCTCTAATTAGGTATAATTGTAGTTCTTAGTCTCTGCCATGACACTATTTACTCAGAGGACTTATTTAGCCTTCCAAAATTCAGTTTAAGACGAAAAAAAAACTTGTTTGATATCGATAAACAAAACTTGATTTACATCTATTCATTTTTCTTTCAGTCTACAGTTTCGCTTTAACTGGAAACAACTATTGCCTTTTAGTCTTTCGTACCAACGTCCAAAGAGTCTGAGCTCCAGAACCATAGATTAGTTTTAAAGCTTTTATTACACCGGAGCAACGCCCGGCTATACTGCTAGTACTAAATATACCTCAAATTGCGTAATGAAGGTTGTACTGAACAGGCATGCTTCCAGATACTGTCATACAAACCTAAGTGTCCTTCAAGGCTCTAACCTAGGACCTACGCCTTTTCTGAGCTTTATCAAGGATCTCTCTTATGTAATCAGATCTCAAGTAGACATCTACGCTGACGACACCCCCATTTACTCTCTCCTCCATTTACTCTCACCTCAGTAAAAAGAATCTGCCAAGGCTGACAAAGCTAACCTCGATTATGATCTTGAAAGGAAACTAATCAGTGGTGAACAGGCGTAGAAATGACTCGTATATTTTATCGCTTTCAAAACGAAGCTGCTATTCTTTAACTACCATAGACAATCTCTTATACCCCCATCAGTATGGATCACGCTAGTTTTTCTGAGAGCAATACACTGCTTCTCCTCAGCCCCACTCTCTCAGCTGACCTCAAATGGAAGGACTACATTGAATCAATAGCTAAATCTACTGCTAAGAATGTCGAGTCAATGTGTCGGGTCACGAGGTTTTTCTCGTCTGAATTCATTTTGCCTTTAGATAAAAATCTACTATCCGCCTGTGGATTGAATACTATTGTCATATCTGGTCGAGAGTCCCTGCTATTCATCTCGGGGTTCTTGACAAAATCCAAAAGCAATGTAATTGTTTCCCAACTGGCAGATCGACTGAAGAAATTTTTTTACAGACGAAATATAGCTTCCCTCTGCCGCTTCTACAAATATTTTCACGGCTTCACTCCCCGGTACCCCTTCTCAACGTATTTATTCAAACTATTATACTGGAGGATGTGCGTTGTGGTCCAGTGGATATCGGCTCGGAACGAGAAATAGGGGAGACGAGTTCGAAATCCAGTTGAATTCATTGCATTCACTTACGCTTGGAAAAGGTATTAATCCGTCTCTTCCTTCCAGAAGATTATCCCGCAGTAGGTTGCCATTGCTTTCTGCGGTAGACTGGTTGCCAACCAAGGCTATAGAACCCAATCTGTCCTGTTATTTAACCCATAACTGGAAGGAAGAGACGGATTAATACCTTTTCCAAGGGTATTTGTGCGTAAGTGAATGCAATGAATTCCACTTGAATTCGAACTCGGCTTTCTGATGTCCCGTTCCGAGCCGATATTCACTGCCCCACTATAACATTCAGTCAGTCAGTTAAGTTCCATACGTGATATACGCTTGGGCGAAATATATCTCGAAGGACTGGGCAGTAGCTTTTCCCGCAGTAGGTTTCCATTAGTTTCTGCGGTAGACTAGTTGCCATCCAATCTGTCCTGTTATTTAACTGGAGGGAAGAAACGGATTAATCCCTTTCCCAAGGGTATTTGTGAATGCAACGAAATTAATTGGAATTAGTATTCAGCTCCTGTTGTTCTTGTTCTGAGACGATATGAGCTATGATTCCTAATCTCTAAAGAAACCTTACATACCTCATAGCCTTTTCTTTTTTTGTAAGTTTTTTTTGTATGTTTTCTTTTTTTTTTTTAATCATATCACCCCGAGCAAGGCGGTAACGTAAGAGTAAAATTGAAAAAGAGAAAACCGGAAACCACATCCTAAACAGGGAACAAGAGATGAGCCTCTACACCTGTTCAATAGACGTGGGTGGAGTGTAATTCACTGAAAATCTCAAATTTTCATACAACTTAAGGGAAGTTTAATTTTGCTGAAAAACTATCTGCTCTTTATTCACGTGACTGCAGATACAAGGGTCATTCAATAAATAAGGTGAACTTTTCGGTATAAGGACATCTACGAGGGTCATTCAATAAATAAGGTGAACTTTTCGGTATAACGACTTCCAATACAGATAGAATCTTACTTTTTTTAATTTTTTACTTTACTTCTTTTGCAAAGGGATTTAAGTTTTTTGCAGACTGAAACAAAACTTTGAGAGTTTTGGAGATTAACAAAGACTGCCGACCAGGAAGCATGCTCCAGGATTGAACAGAGATCAGTTATCAAGATTTTGTTGCTGAAGGGTGCAAACCAATTGAAATTCATAGGAGAATGTCAACTGTGTATGGTGCCACATGTCTCAGACAAAAAATGTCTACAAGTGAGTTAAATTGTTTAAAGAAAGTCATAGCAGTGTTGAGGATGAAGACAGGCCTGGGAGGCCTACAGAACTGAGGTCTCCTGATGCGATCGAATCAGTCAATGACCTCATTCAGTCTGAAAGAAGAGTGACAGTGGATAACATTGCAAGGACTTTGAGCTTATCTGTTGGAACAGCACACAAAATTGTCCATGATGACCTTGCCTACTCAAAGGTTATCTGCCGGTGGTTGCCAAAGAAGCTTACTGCAGAGCACAAACAGAAGAGGGTCGAGTTGTCACAGCAGTGTCTCTTCCGCTATGAGAAGCATGCCCCTTAAGACTTCCCCCTGTTTAGTCCCTTGAAAGCGTTCACAAGAGGCACGAATTTTGAAAGTGACGATGAAGTTAAAAGTGCTGTGAGCGATTGGCTGAGACATCAGTCCACAGATTTTTACGCTGAGGGAATACGGAAGCTTGTGCACAGATGAGAAAAGTGTGTGACACTGCTGGGAGACTAGGTTGAAAAATAAATAAAAGTAAGCTTCTATCTATATTAGAAGTCCTTATACCGAAACATGAATAAATATTAAATAAGTAAACGTTTCCAATTCCTACGACTATGTTAGCTATACCCGGTCACATGAAACATATACTATGGAAAAGTAAGAATCTACTTACTTCAAATACAAATAGTTACATATTTACTTCACGGAATAAACCTATAAAATCAAAGTCTGTGCTTATCTGAGTACACTTTGCTGCTATCAGCTTCAAAATCATACGCTTTCATGAGGCTATATCACCAGTAACGGAATCGTGTTTGTATCCCGCTTACTGATTACTTTTCGCAGTCTCATGCGGCTCGCTGTCAGATGTCAGTAATTTTTTTTAATCATTTTAGGTTATTTTTCTTTAATTTTGCAAATAGTAAAAAACCACAAGGATTTCCAAGCCAGGAACTTCCGAATTTCAAAAGCATTATTTTACTCATTCCTATAACCCCAGTTAAAATCTGCCACGCTCTTTGCTCTTCATACCAGTTGTGCACATAATCTTCGATCTCGGTGCATCAAGGTTCACAATCTGCCCACATTTACAATTGCTTTTTATTTTTATTTATTTATTTATTTATTTTCTGCCTACCTCTTGTGCCACCATGCACATCTCTATAGCCTTTAATGACCCGCTTGTTGAATTAAGAAAAAAAAATTCTTCATAGCATTTTCACCACAATCCATTGAAATAAGAGTAACGGTTCACAAGCCAAGCATCACAAAAAATGGTCACCCGCTGCTCCAGATTTCTTTCACTTATTTTTACTACTCATTTTTCGTCACCAGTATAACATGAACACTTAGATATTCCTCTAGTTCTCGGTATCGAATCACTCTTCTGGTTTGTATCTCCACGAAACAAATGTTAGAAATGCCCGGTCGTTATCGGATAAAAACCTTTATCTGAATCATTATTTCAGCCATACGCTGCTCTCAGCGAGACATAACTTACCTGATCTCGTTTAAATGTTTAGTATTTGCTTTATCACTATAAATATTAGACTAAAAGTTTTGAAGTAGATATTGAAATATTTTGAATACAAATTATATATATATATATATATATATATATATATATATATATATATATATATATGTATTAATCATTTTACCCCAAGCAATTATTTCAGCCATACGCTGCTCTCAGCGAGACATAACTCACCTGATCTCGTTTAAATGTTTAGTATTTGCTTTATCACTATAAATATTAGACTAAAAGTTTTGAAGTAGATATTGAAATATTTTGAATACAAATTATATATATATATATATATATATATATATATATTAATCATTTCACCCCAAGCAAGGCAGCTTTACCGCCACTGGTGCGCAGGGGGTTACATATGAGAAAATGATGAGAAAAAGGGACTAATTATAGGGGATCTCAGGAAGTGGGTAAAAAAAAGGATGACAATACTGGTGTGATGAAAGTGGTGTGGACGGAGAAAAGAGCATGAACGAACGGATGCGAGTCAGTGAGATAGGAGATGACTATTGACCTTACATTTAAATTCTGGGAGATTGTAACTGTCGGAGAAGCAAGCACACGGAAGGAAATTTTACAGGCAGAAAGTGCGAGAAAAGAAGCTAGTGGAATAGAAGTTGCTGTTACATTTAATTGGTTTCGCTGTAAAAGAATGGGACCTAGTTGTTAGTCTAGTAGCTCGAGTAAATTCATACATAGGGAGCACCAGTGAGCCAAGTCCGTTGAAGCAGCAGCCGTGAAAGTATTTGTAGAAGAGAAATGAGGAAGCCACGTTATGCCGGTGAGAAAGTGACTGCATCTGAGCCGACAAGTCAAGATCGATTACATTACAGATTCTCCGTTGTATTTTGTCAAGATCCCCAGACGAATAGCAGAAGCACCCCACCAGATGTAGTATCAGTATTTAATACACGAGCAGATGGTAGATTTATATATGTGCAGGATGGATTCAGACAGAAAAAAACTTCCTGGCCCTACACAGTGAACCGACCTTCTTAGCAACGGATTTAGCTATGGATTCGATATAATCATTTCACTTGAGGTCTGCTGAGAGAGTTAGCCCGAGGAGGCGCAGTGTTTTGCTTTGAAGGAGGCTAGCCTGATACATGCTAATGGGGGTAGAGTTTGGAGGGATTGTCTGTGATGGTTAACAGATAGAAACTTCGTTTTGGAAGCATTCAAATTCAAGAGTCATTTCTTATCCCAGTTCACCACAGATTGGAGGTTCTTTTCAAGTTCAGCAGCGAGGTTCGCTTTGTCAACCTCAGCAGATTAACAATTCCGACCCATTACACCACCAGCTTTTTTAAGCTTACTGCATTTGGAATTCTCTTGTAGTCACCCATTTTTGTACTGACCAGGCTAGACGAGGATGCATATGATAGAATTAGGAATATGCGGGTAGTTTTAATATATTACTGTCTAGTTGAGAGAGAAGGTAGTGTAACTGCTATTGTCCGCTCTATCAGTTTGTCTTAGATTAACGGGCAATATGAAAGGATATGTTACATATCTCCTAGCCTTTCCTCCTTTTTGTCAGTATTGCTTTCATTAATTCCCTGACAATCCCTAATTTCCATGACCTAACATACAACTTGACCAAAGTTTAATCAAACATCTTTGTTGAAACTGTAAAACAATTCGTGATAGACGTCTGACTGGGTAGAGGTTTTTTCCCCTCATTCGGTTGCCATTACTTTCTGCAATAGGCTGGTTGCTAACCAAGACTATGAGACCCAATTTTATTCTTTTTTTTACGAATAAGTGGTTCGACAGTGTCAGTTAGGAATGTCCAAAAAACCCCAGAAAGAGACTTGAGACTATTGCAGAATAAGCCAGTCCATTGCCCATAGTGAGGCAATTCATTTGCTGGCCTTCCATTGGCTAGATGTTTGATAAAAGGTTTCCCAGGTCTAACTCTTTTACCAACATGAGGAGGCCATGACACCCACCATTGCGAGGAGGCTATGATAGTTTATAAGGCAGCAATGATGTTCCCGGTAAGTTACCTTGACTTCTACATTTTTAACCTGTAGGTGGAGGGAGAAGGTATTTGCAACGAATTTAACTATAATTCGAACTCGGCTCTCCGATTTCACGTTCCAAGCCCATATTCACTGCACCACAACGCACATCCTACTGAATACCTAATACATAAAATATAAATTGAATATTAAAGATAGCTAATATAAATCTTAATCCCGAACTGTAAAATCCTATATTTAATTATGTTCCTGTTATTACAAAGATTTATTTTATTAGCGGAGAAAGTAAAGATGATGGGGAAGAATAGACGATTATCGGTAAAATTCGCTATGGATCCATATTACGAGAGAGAACCCCAATTTTGTGTTATTTAATAAATCGGATGCTTCTTATCATGGGTGACATTATAATAATAGATAATTAACCCCGTAGACTCTCAGTGGAATATAGGGCTATATCCTCTAAACGTCAGGCATTGCTACCATGGCTTCTGCGTCAAATTGATTTTTATGGCGTTTAATATGGAAAATGTCATACCAGACACGGAATGGCATTGCAAAACATGCACTTTAAAGCTAAGCAAAGTACTTAGAAAATCGAGCTGTCCTGCTATGTAATATAAATCTTCTGATAGGTCCGGAAATAATGGACAGTTTCCGTGCAGATAAAGAAACGATTTGAACTCACCGACGTCTAGTTCTACTGAAGAATGCCGGGCATATCATGCCGGAGTACGTCAGCAAAGAAAATGATTTAAGGAAAATTGAAACAGAAATATTCCGAATCAGAAACAGCTAGGACACATTAAGGAATGAGGGTTTTAAAAATTTCAGTCACAGAACATATTCTACTTCATATTCTAATTTACTAGAAATTCTACTCCATCAGTTTCTTTTCTCGCACTTCCCGCCTATGGAATTCCCTTCCATTTACTTGCTTTTCCGATATCCAAGAATTTAAATCTAAAGTCAATAGTCATCTCCTATCTCACTGACTTGCATCCTATCTCTCATGTTCCTTTCTCCGTCCACTCCACTCTCATCAGTATTCTCATCCTTCTCTTACCCACTTCCTGACACACCCTATAACCGATATGATTATAAAAAATATCAAAATCATCTCGCTAAAAGAGGATTATGTGAATGGATAAAGGAACGCCGAATGAAACGTATGGTAAAAAGTTAAACATTGCTAAAAGATACACGAAGTGGGAAAGATGTGGAGAGTCATAATCGCCCAAATTCTGAAAGAACAAGATGTCGCTAGCGCTACACCAACTACCCAGTATTGTTATTTTATATTGTTTGCAAACTAAATTTAAAAAGTCAAGCCTATATCTGGCTTTCAATTCATTACAGGAGCTGGGAAAAATTATTTCTTTTCCTTCTAAAAATATTCATGCAAAAGTGAATGCAACAGCTTTGGATGAGATTCGAACTTGACACGTCAATCCTTGATACATTCGGCGCCAATATCCGACGTGCTAAGCGCGCATCCATTGGCTGATATTAAGCAAGTAAAAATATACACCAAGGCGAGATTTAACTCTGATAGCACGAAGAAAACGCAATCGTCATCTTCTAAATAGATAAGCTATATTCCTGTATCTTACGTATCACTATTCGAAGCAGAAACCATTTTTATTACAGATAGTGTCACTAGTGTTTCTTGTAATATAATCCCCTGTCTTAGTAGTAAAGAAAGATTTTGGCGTTTGAAGAAACGTATTGTCTTTTTAACTAATTCTACGCAGTAACACATTTTTAAAATAAAATCGTTCGGACATCGTTGCTCACAGCGTAAATTTCAAAGTTTATTCCTGCGAAATATCAAAATCTCAGGCGAGATATTTTGTCAGTAGGTGTTAGAGATAAGGTTTATAATAAGAAGCCTATCTTTCTACGATCGAAAGAACAAGCAAATTATTTTGCGAAAGAGTAAAAAATGTGTTCTTTAACAGTTTGTGCTTGCGGTTTTTTACGACAGTTTTATAATCGCATTTTCTTTCAATTTCTTTCTACTTAAAAAAAAAAGGAAACGATTCAAAGGTTGATCTTTCAAGCCATTGGTTATGAATCTATTCTTTCGGTAAACGCATTCATCAAATCCCAATTAGAAATAAGGATATCACTTTTAACATTATTATTTAATGAGAGTCTCACCGACTCTTCTGTTTTTCTTCCGGGTAATTAAGAAATATTTTTGTACAACTTATCCAAGGCTCCAGAACTGTAATTATTTTCTTTTCTAGTCGTTCCCAAACATTTGTTTTAATCATTTCACCCGAAGCAAGGCAATAGTGCCACGAAGACACAAAGAGAGTATGAGAGTAAAAGAGAATGAAAGTATTTTAGAAAGAACCGAAAACCATAAACAGAGAACAGGGAATAAATCTATACTCCTTTTCAAAATAATGGGGGGATGTGTGAACTGGAGGTTAAGCAAACCTATCTACTCCTATTGCAAAGAAAATAACCAGTAAATGTTTCAGAATTCTGACAAACGTTAGAATTACGTAGTTGAAGTAGATTTCAGAGGAACGGGAAAACCCGATCCTAAATATGAAACAATTTTGGAATAATAATCATGTTAATAATATTAGTAATAATCACCCAGCACCGGTTACAGAAATAGAAGATGTTCATCATTCTATTCGATTACACCATCTACACAGACAGAAAAAATGAAGCAAACAGGCCGGAGATTATTGTTAAAAACCAGAAAGAAAAAATCTTGTCTATTAATTGATATGGCTTGTCCAGCCGATTGTGATATAGCAACCAAGGAATTTGAAAAACTGTCAAATAATCAAGACCTGGAAATTGAAATAGAAAAAATATGGAAATTGAAAACAAGTATCATACCAGTTATAGTAGGTGCACTTGGAATGATAAAAAAATGAAACACAACAACACATTGAAAGAATCCCTGGAAACCCCAGTTTAAGAGATATACAAAAAATTATCATTTTAAGTACAGCCCTCACACTAAGGAGAACTTTGTCTATGTAACGCTAGGGATGATAGGGGGGATAGAAAAAACATGAAATAGAGCCATAACGACACACCACGACCTGCCTTAGGTCTTCCCGCAGACTTGGTTGGCAGTGCGACCATAGCAGAAATCGAAATATGATGAAAAATGACAACATAATAATAATAATGATAATAATAATAATTATTATTATTGTTAAGAGGAACACTAAAAACTAGTTTTAATTATAATAACGATAGTAACAGTAAAGACAAGTAGTAATAATGGGGAGAAGACTAATAAGAATGAGCGAGGTAAGCTATTTCATCCCCCATGTGGATTCTTCAATATTAAACATTGATCAAGTAGAAAGATATGGACCAATAAGACAATTGGACCTACAAGGACCGTAATACAGGATTTGAGTAATTGCTTGCTACCACCTGCAAAGATTCCCACATAACTGCAACATAGATTGGAATCTTATGGCAATCAGGAATCGCTATATTGCCAAGTGGCAAATTCTCTTAAAGAAGAACAAGGGGAGGCGCATGAACCGGGCGATAGACGTACCTATATACTTATAATAGCGAAGGAAATTTTTTCAATTATTGTCGTTGTTAATTTTTACTTTTTTTTTATAATAATAATAATAATATATTGCCAAGTGGCAAATTCTCTTAAAGAAGAACAAGGGGAGGCGCATGAACCGGGCGATAGGCGTGCCTATATACTTATAATAGCGAAGGAAAATTTTTCAATTATTGTCGTTGTTAATTTTTACTTTTTTTTTTATAATAATAATAATATATTGCCAAGTGGCAAATTCTCTTAAAGAAGAACAAGGGGAGGCGCATGAACCGGGTGATAGGCGTACCTATATACTTATAATAGCGAAGGAAATTTTTTCAATTATTGTCGTTGTTAATTTTTACTTTTTTTTTATAATAATAATAATATATTGCCAAGTGGCAAATTCTCTTAAAGAAGAACAAGGGGAGGCGCATGAACCGGGCGATAGACGTACCTATATACTTATAATAGCGAAGGAAATTTTTTCAATTATTGTCGTTGTTAATTTTTACTTTTTTTTTTATAATAATAATAATATATTGCCAAGTGGCAAATTCTCTTAAAGAAGAACAAGGGGAGGCGCATGAACCGGGCGATAGACGTACCTATATACTTATAATAGCGAAGGAAATTTTTTCAATTATTGTCGTTGTTAATTTTTACTTTTTTTTTATAATAATAATAATATTTGATATCCTCTCCTACTTATAGATGATTGGCAGGGGTATGCTGAACACATGTTCTTAACTACGTGTCACAGGTTGGAGACATCACACATTCTGCAACAGATGAGAATCTAGAAAATGGTCCAAGCAAATCTACCACATGCACACGGCAAACGATCTCAGGTCCCTGTCCAAGGCGTCTAGTGATGCAGAGGGATTGCTGCGAATAAGCCTAAGTGCGTAAACCACAAAAGAAAGAGCAGCAGGCCAAAAATATCAGTCAGTTAAGTGCCATACATGATACACACCTGGGTGATCATGTCTCTTTCAAGACATGACTGACTGGGCAGAAGATTATCACGCTGTATGTTTCTATTACTTTCTGAGGTAGACTGGTTGCCAGCCAAGGCTATAGACCCCTATCCTTCCTGTTATTTAACCCCTAACTGGAAGGAATAGATAGATTAATACCTTTCCCAAGGGTATTTGCGCATAAGTGAATGCAAAGAATTCAAGTGGAATTTGAACACGGCTCCCCAATTTCTCGTACCGAGCCGCTATCCACTGCACCAGAACGTACATCCCAAAACATTAAATAAGATATTTTGAAACTACATATTATTCTATTATCCTTGGATATGACTGACTTCCCCCCCCCCTCTAGCATAGAGAAGAGAATTCCACAGGTGGGAATTGCGAAGAAAGATACTAAAGAGATGACTGTTACATAAACCATTTTGACGGTAAAAGGGTGGGACCTAGTTTTCAATCTAATTGCACTTGTCACCTTGACAGAATAAAATTCCTGAAAAGGTGCAGATTAATAAGAATCGTATTGATTTGCATTACAAATTCGGTTTGACAAACTCGGCTTTCATATTTTTCAGCTGTCAGTGTATCCATAACGATTGGGATTGGCTGAGTTTGAGTTCTTCTTCTTCTTCTTCTATGTGCCCTGTCCCTTCAGGACGTCGGCGATCATGGATCTCCACGTCTCCCTATCCCTTGTGGCTCTTAGTATGTTTGCTCCTGTTGCTCCTGGCAACCCCCGTTCCGTCATCCACCTGATCAGACCCTGCAAATATGTTATCCGCTGCCTTCCTCTGTCTCTCCTTCCTTCTATCTGACCAGTCAGTATCAGGTTCTTCAGGCTCTCCTTCCTCATTGCATGTCCCAGGAACTTCAGTTGTCTCTTCCTGATGCTCAGCATCAATTTCCTTTTTGTTGACATTCTTTCTAACACTTCGTCGTTGAGTTTGAGTTACGTTAGATATAAAAATCTTTTTATTTACTTAATATATTGGATGATTTCACTGAAATTACTCATTGAGGTAACAAACACTGTTGATAGAGCTAACGCTTGTTTTCAGCAAATCTCTGAGAATTATACCCGTTTTATTGACTTCATCCTGTTTGGACTAAAATATTTTTGTTATATAACCTGGCTGCTAACGTTCGTCTTGACATCAACGACGGTGACACTAATGTGGAGTAATGGGCAGCTGGATAGATATCGCGCACATACGAGGGAGTCGACGGGAACCGTTAATCAGCTGGAGTTCGTTCGTTTCTTTGTTCTCAGAGTGTGCGTTTGTATTCTGATTTCTTCTCTCTTCTCAGTTCAGAAACTCCAAATTTTTATAAACCCAAAATTGCTATGTGTTTTTGTTTTTCGGGTTGTCGCTTAACTGACATCATCTATAGCCAGATACGTCTGTCAATCATTTACCCCGGCTATCGTTTTCCAAGCCTTTGATGTCAATCATATCTTTGTCGGATATTGCATGTGTTTCTCCCTTGATGTTGCACCCCGTTTCCACCGTCCAAAACTGGAATATATTTTTGTCAATCATTTTTTGCCGGGTTAAGGTAATATTTTACATTTATTTCTGTCTCAATTTCTGGGATGTGATGTTATTAATTACATTATTTGCATGCGGACTGTGGTGCAGTTGATATCGACTCGGAACGATAAATCGGGGTGCCGAGTTCGAATTCCAGTTGAATTTCTTGCATTCACTTATACACAAATACCCTTGGGAAAGATATTAATCCATCTCTTTCATCCAGTCATGGGTTAAATAATAGGACAGATTAGGTTCTATAGCCTTGGCTGGCAACCAGTCTACTGCAGAAAGCAATGGTAACCAACTGCGGGATAGTCTTCTGCCCAGTCAGTCATGTCTCGAAAGAGACATGATCGCCCAAAAGCGTGTATCACGTATACCACTTAACTGAGTGACATGCGGACTATTGTCCTCATGTTTTTCCACAACGTTTCGGTCGTTATACTCTCCAGCCTTCTTCAGATGTATATTGAACCGTGTAAAATATAAGGAATCCCGAACTGAATTCTTTATTTAATCTACGAGGGTAACCTGTTCTCGTTCCACTGACATTTCAAGCGATATGTCTTAGTTCTTATTTTTAGTACTATTCAGTTACTAAAATAGTGTGCTTGTAAATAAATAAAAAAAAATTACTATTATTATTCCTGCTTTTTGTTGTTGATGTCGAGGCTGATTTTAGGTTTTGCTTCTGTTTTGTGGAGCACAATTTGCCTCCAAGTCTCAAGCAGAGAATTTAAGAGAATTTTCTTATCAGCAAATACAAACAGAAAAAGTATCATGTAATCGGAGAGTACAATGTAATAATAACTTCATATAGTGAAATCTATGCTAAATGCGAGAAGTAAACATGAATATTTTTTTTTATTATTTCACCCTAGGCAATGCAATAAAGCCACTATAAAGTGAGGGTGTTACGAAGAGAAAATTAGTAAAAAAGTAAAGATTATTAGGGAGAAAGAACAATAAGAGAAGAGGAGTTAAGACAGAAAATAATGATTGATATTGCATTTAAATGTTTAAAGGTCGATGCTGACTAAACAAACAAGTCGGAGGCGAGTTCTTTAAGCGAGAAGTGCGAGAGAAGACACATTCAACGTAGAACTTACACTGCGACATAGATGTAGCCATAATGGTGATTTGCACATAATATCTTTTTAGGCTACGAGGGATTTGTTCAACATGCTTGTTTATTCTTTTTTATATCATTCGGAAAGCCCCAATAATCATCAGCCACTTAAGGCCATACGTGATACACGCTTGGGCGATCATGTCTCAAAAGAGATATGACTGACTGGGCAGCTGATTATCCCGCAGTAGCTTGGCATTGTATTCTGCGCTAGACTGGTTGCCAGCCAAGGCTATAGAACTAAATCTATCCTGTTATTTAACCCATAACTGGAAGGAAGAGACGGATTAATATCTTTCCCAAGGCTCTTTGCGCGAAAGTGAATGCAAGGAATTTAACTGGAATTCGAACTCGGCTCCCCGATTTCTCGTTCCGAGTCGATATCCACTGCAGCACAACGCACATCCAATAACCATAGTCGTCGGAATTCACATTGTACTGATTTCTATCTCAAGCTCCCTCTATTTATTTTTTATTTATGTATTTATTTTTTTAATCTCATCACACCGAGTAAGGCGGTAACTCCACTGATGTGCAGGGAGATACATAAGAGTAAAAAGATTAGATAGGAGAGAGTGAAGAGAGTGAAGAGAAAGACGAACCGGTTAGAAAGAAGCAAGAACGGATATACAGGCCGGTGAAGAAAGAACCAGAATCAAGTGGTTAAGAAATGAGTATTGACCTTGCATTTAAATTCCTGGACGTTGTAGTCGCCAGGAAAGCAAAAATATGGAAGCACGTTCTACATGCGGGAAGTGCAAGAAAAGAATCTGATGAAGTAGAATTGTCAATTATTGTTTCTCAAACATTTTCAAAATATGTGTAGATGCTGGTATAAATCACAAGGACTTCATACAGACTGATTTTTGAAAGATTCTTGTTGTAGGTCTATTATGTGCCATACCTGATAGAGGCTTGGGCGATCATGTCTCTTTCGTGACATGACTGACTGGGCAGAAGATTATCCTGCAGTAGGTTGCCATTGATTTCTGTGTTAGACTGGCTGCTAGCCAAGGCTATAGAACCCAATCCTTCCTGTTATTTGACTCCTAGCTAGAGGGAGAAGAGAGGTATTATATTATTACGTAGTAATTAGTAGGGGAACAGTTTATTACTTCATAACAATAGAAAACTGATCCCCTACTTTATGACTAGTAGAATCCTTAATCATCCTTCGAATTAATATATTCAGTCAGTCAGTAAAGTGCCATACTTGATACACACTTTTGGCGATCATGTACCGAAAAATATATGACTGACTGGGCAGCTTATTATCCCGCAGTAGCTTGGCATTGCTTTCTTCGGTAGATTGGTTGCCAGCCAAGGCTATAGAACTCAATCTGTCCTGTTATTTAACCCATAACTTGAGGTAAGACGGATTAATATCGTTCCCAAGAGTATTTGCGCGGAAGTGAATGCAACGAATTCAACTGGAATTGCTTATGTACTGAAGATATTGTTGTAGCGTATGTATAGAATAACTTGCAACAAGTTGATCGACATTCTTTAGTCTGTTCTACACACAATTCCTGCCATCTTCCAACCAGAAACCTAAGTTAGAAACGGCTTTGACATTTTATACAGTGCAACTTAAGTATATATATATACGAGGGTCATTCAATAAAAAATGTTGAATGTTTCTATATAAGGACATTTAATACAAATAGAATCTTTCTTCTTTTTTTTTTTCCTTTACTTCTTTTTCAAAGGGATTTAATTTTTTTGCAGATTGAAAAATAACTTTGGAAGTTTGGGAGATTAACTAAGATGGTCAAACAAGAAGCATGCTCCAGGATTGTACAGACATCAGTTATCAAGTTTTGGTTGCTGAAGGGTGCCAACCAGTTGAAATTCATAGGAGAATGTCAAGTGTGTATGATGCCACATGTTTCAGCCATAAAAATGTCTTCAAGTGGGTTAAATTCTTTTAAAGAAGTTTTAAAGTGACGATGAAGTCAAAAATGCTTTGAGAGATTGGCTGAGACATCAGTCCAAAGATTTTTATGCTGAGGGAATACGGAAGCTTGTGCACAGACGGAAAAAGTGTCTGATACTGCTGGGAGACTACGTTGAAAAAAAGAAGTAAGCTTTTATCTGTATTAGAAGTCCTTATAGCGAAAAATTCACCTTATTTATTGAATGACCGTCGTATATATGGGAGGAGTCAATGGATATCAGTTGCAAATGCGAATTCCAATTGAAAAAGCTTACACGCAAATAACATTAGAAAATGTATTAATCTATTTCTTCTCCCTGTAATTATGTGTTGAATAGCAGGACAGATTTGGTTCTATAGCTTTGGTTCAGAATCAGTCTGCCGCAGAAAGTAATAACAACCAACGGAAACATGTATCACGCATGGCTCTTAAATAAAATCATATATATATATATATAGTCATCATCATCATCTATCCATCACACTCAGATAGTGCATTGGGCAGCATTTTTTTGTTGCTGTTTCTGTAACAAACTATTTTTTATGGGGCATGGTTGTTAGCCCTGCACTCAATTCTCAAACCTGGAGTACCGGTTGACCATTCTTGGTCCTTACATATACAGCACCTGGTATTCCCAAATAGTCGGCCATTTAAGTACTGACCAGGTTCGATGTTGCTTAACTTCGGTGATCGGACGGGGACCGGTATATTACACACGATATATATATATATATATATATATATATATATATATATATTAATGCGAAGGATGTGGCAGCAAGTTAAAGACTCTCGTTTTGACATCCATTTGCTTAATTTCAGCTATAATTAAAAATGTTGAAACTGTATTGTAATGCACCAGAGAGAACCAAAACGTTTATGGCTAATCTTATTCTTATCATTTCCTTTGATTTCTTGGGCATACTCATTGTTTCTGAGTTTCAACGAGAGATATAAAGTTAGAAATAGCTTTGACTTTTTTCCCTCAGATCATTTTACAATATATATATATATATATATATATATATATATATATATATATATATATATATATACTTATTAGTTGTAATAATAATATTAATATTGTACAAATATGATAGCGAAAGTTCTAGAACAATTACAACCAAAAAACAAATCTAGTGACTAAATCTGGCATAATTGGATTAATAAAATTCATCCTGCTTTCCTGAGATCTTTCAAGAGTGACACTCACAATTGTTAATAGAATTCTTGTAAATCTATCAAGGTGGTATAAGAGAAAACGTAAGATCAAACCATAAGAAAACCTGGAACAACCTTACCACTTTGAAACTTAATGTTTCTTCACCTCGCCAATGATGAATCGACTGTCACAAGAATGGCAAAGAGGCGTAATTGTTATCATGAATAAGACAAACTATATTTCAGCTTGTGAAGAAGTTTTAAGGTACAAAAGTTTTTATGAAGAAATAAAAACAGATCCGAACGCTTATTACGGAAAAAAGCTAGACAAAATAATTTATAACATGAAAGGCAATAGTTTTAAAAATGAAAGAATTTAATATATTATCTTCGGAGCAAAGAACACCAGTGTTTTACGGCTTTCCAAAAATTCATGAAAAATTTTACAGTTGATATGATTTGTAGCGGATATAAATGTTGTACAATAAAGATTTTTGTGTGGCTAGATAGGATTTTTAATTTCCTATAACTAAACCTTATTCGTCCTATGTCCAGGTCATATATGATTTTAGATCTAAAATAAATTTTCAGAACGAAAAAATGGTTTTCAGGATTGCCTCGTCTATTTATCCTAATATTGATCAGGATAAAAGGCATTGAGGCATGCAACAAACCATTTGAGAAACGCAGAAACAAAACCATTCCGTTCAATTTCTCTGTAGACTTTTACGTTTCGTTTTGGAAAACAACACGATGAAGTTTAGGAAAATGTTTTTTCCACCAGATCGAAAGATGTTCTATGATAACTCCAATGGCTGTTAACTTTGGGAATGTTTTTTAAGAAAACTATCGAAAATGAAAATAAAAACTTGATCTTTCAAATCAAAGTACGGCCATGAACCAGAACGTTGGCTGCGATTTGATATTTTCATTCGTCTGAGAACGTACTCAGGAAAGATTAAAATTTCTACAATTTTGTCATACTTTTTACGCAAAAGAATTATTAATCACAAAATATTAAATCTAGTTTCTCCGAAACTAGCGTTGAAATTTTAGACACTAGCGCAAATTTCTCAAGGAAATAACCGAATTATTTTGCAAACCTTCGTCATCGCACATTTACCTATCATACAATAAAATCAAACCGGAGGGAATTTTTGCGCATAAGACACATTTGCACTGAGATAAAATATTATTGAAAGCATGTTAATAATTTAATTCGGCATTATATGATTTTTATTATTGATAGCCATCATGAGAGTGGCTACCACGAATCTCGACTGAAACAAATTGCGAATGAAATAGCAAGAAATTTTGAATTATCATAATTACATACCAGGTCAAAACACCAAAAAACAATAAAAATGCTGACAATCCCATTAGTCATCAATTGGCAGCGAAGTGGTGCTTAAATTTTGAGAATACTACACGGCATCTATGAAGACATTGCGCAAAAAATACTCACGTTTTAAAGACATTTTTCCATTCCGCCTATAGTTTCTTCCGAAAGAAATAAAAAAAACGAACAAATTTTAACAAGTGTAGGCGTCCACACTCAAAACAAAATTGGAGTTTAGGATGGTTGTTCTTCCGAAATCGCACATAGAAAAAGAAAAAGAAAACCCCGTGCGTTGTGCAACATGACGTAAGTTAATTCTATCACAAATCTCAAGTGAAACATCACGATTTCTACAGACGTTAGTAACTTTACTGATTTCAATTTAATACACGCTACCCAAACATGACTTGATTTATGTGGGTTGCACAACAACAAAAAATATTCAAGATATGATGTCAGATACAATAATATGACATCAACGGAGCTTGCAGATTATTTTGTAACAATGACTATTTTCAAACACATTTAATTACATATTCTGAAAAAATATTTAATATTTACTAACTTGTCGACTTTTAAAACATGAGGATGGTTATGTAAGCAAATTTCAAGCGGAATTAACAAAATGATAGTTACATAAAATTTATATCAAACTGTTTGATTTATGTCTCTTAGTAATCAACCAGCAGAAATTGTCAAGATGCACAAAGTGATCATTCCCTTGACGTTTGTAATTGTAGGGAGGATTCGAATGCAGAAGTCACAGTAACCATTCTCCATAACGCTCTAGCAATTCTGGTACAGTAGACTTCTCCATTGTTGGAAATTGTCTAGCCAGTTTTTGCGTTGGCGTCTTCTCCTGCATCCACCTTCAACGGTCCCTTGCATGATGGTCTTGCACAGGCTGTCGTGCCTTGTGTACAAACCACGCCCATTTTTTCTCCGTTTGAGAGTGGGAAGAAAAGGCTTATGGTGTTCCACAAAACTTAACTATTCCACACAGTCTTTGAGCTTTTTGTTCCCAATAAAAAATGCCAAGGTGTTTTCTCATGCATTTGTTCTCAAATGTTTTGATTCTTCCCTCCCTGTCTGCTACCAGTAAATGCATTCATATAAGAGAATCGAGATCTCCGGCCATTTATACTTCTTTTTGAAAGCCGATTTTTCTGCTTTGTAATTCTTGCTATGACTACGGCAATCCGTGTAAAGATAACCGAGTTGTATGATCCATCTTTAGACAAGATTGCTCCTAAGTGGACACTTTCTCCAATGAATTCCCATTCATAGTAATGTTGGTGGCACAGCTATTACTGTTTGTGCTTTTCATTATTACTACGGATTCATCGGAGCTGATTTCCATTCCATATACTCCTGCTCTTTCAAAAGGTTTGTTGGTCAAGTCCTGGAGCTCTGAGTTACTACCTGTTATGAGGTCAACGTTATCTGCAAAATGTAACATACAGGCGGTTCTGCCATCGAAAGAGATTGAAGATTCATGGTCGTTCAATGTTTCTTGCATGAGTCTCTCTAAAAATAGATCGACCAATGTGGTTGAAAGTACATATTTCAGTCGCAAGTCGATAGTTGTCCGGAAAAATCACAACCATATTACGAACTTTTCAGTTGCATAAATTCAAGATAGTGTTTTATTTGTGTTCATTACCAATACAACCGTTTTTTTTCATTGCAAGAAATCAACGTTTGTATACATAATCTTTTGCATATTTTTAAAATTAAGAACCTTTAAATATAACTTGAAGAAAACACATTCTGTTGAAATATTGTCACTTTTTGTTGTATCGTGGAATGAAGAGATACACCGTCAAATCTAGCTAAACTACTTTATCAATAGAGTGGTACAACCAAGAGTTATCTAAACGTATTTATAAATGGAAATTTGTGTGTGTCTGTTACCTATAGACTCCGAAACGGCTGAACCGATTTTCTTGAAAATTTACACAGTTGTACCCCAAGCGTCTGCGAATGTTCTTAGCTAGGTTTTGTGTCGAGGTACCCCTGATAAATATCGATAATCGAAAAAATCGGGTTATAGAAGGAGTGGTCCGATTTTAATCAAATTTGATACACTCATAGACAAAGACATAAGAAATGATATTCAGAAGTTTCAACGTTGCAGTTCTTACAATAGTGCAGAAAAACGATAATATATATCTATAAATGGCAAGATGTTTTTGTGTGTGTCTGCTTATCTGCTTGTATGTCTGTATTTTTTCAGCCCTTTTATTCTAGTTTTTGCTTTGGGTTTGGCTCTAAGTAGGTATAATTTTAGTTGTTAGTCTCAGCCATGATACCGTTTACTCACAGGACTTATTTAGCCTTCAAAATTCAGTTTACGACGAATAAAACTTATTTGATATCGATACCAGGAAATCAAAATTTGACTTACAACCATTCATTTTTCTTTCAGTCTACGGTTTCGCTTTAACTGGAAACAATTATTGCTTTTTAGTCTTTAGTGCCAACGTCCAAAGCATCTGAGCTCCAGGACCATGTATTAGTTTTAATGCTTTCATTACACCCGAGCAATATTTACAGTCTCTTGCAGTAGTAGGTGTAACTTCCCGAAGTTCGTGGTACTGACAATACCGTCGTGCTAATTGCACATTGTCTTTTAAACATCCATGGGACCGGATGTCACATGGTACGAGCCACGACACAACACTTTTTATCTTTTAAATTACGTTCTTTTACCTGTGGTAGTGATAATATTAGAATTATTATTGCATTAAATTAATTCGTATTATTTAAGTTTAAGGTAATGGATGAAGGAGCAAGTAAGAATCCTTCTAGTTTTGACATCCATTCACTTAATTTCAGCTATTTTCTAATCAAAGATGTTAAAACTGTATAGCACCACAGGGAGATCCGAAGTGTTTATAACTGATAGTTTGTTATTGTTTATTATTATTTTTATTATTGTTATATCACGGGAACGATATAAATAACAAGGTAAATTCCAAGTGGAAAGATTTTCACAACACGTAAGGGTTAAACAAAAACAGAGTTTATTGTCCGGAAAAGTACAAGTAACAGAGTTCATAAAATGGTAAATCAAGATGAAATGGGAGCGGAAGTCGAATCGTTTCCTACTTCCTGACTTAGATACATTTTAATCTCTTCGTCGAATCAACTGTCAGGTGATAGGATGTTCCATTATAACAATTAACATCATTGATTTCTGGTGCATAATCATTTTCCTGGGTCCCAACCAGAGACATAAGGTCAGAAACGGCTTTATAACATTTTCAACTGAGCATTTGAGAAAAAACAAAACGCAAGTTCATGCACATTTTAAGGAGAAAAACCTCTTCGTAAGGTGTGGGCTGTACTTGTGAGTGAAATTTTATGTATTTCTTTAAAACTTCGGATACAGTGGATCTTTTTTAGTGAGGGTATCGAAACCTATTCTAATCAAACGGATGGTTTCAACTACAACTGGAAAAATTGATTTACTCATGTGTCACATTTGTGATCGTTTCAAGGTCTTTGCGTTTTGATAGTTTTTTGAAAATTTTCAATGATACATTAAAATCTGTAGATAGTGCTATGTTAATTAGAAGCCATCTTTTGTTTTTGATCACGATGCCTGAGAGATTATCTTTAGTTATTCCGTGATTATTGTAAATTACTTTTAACTTATGACAGGTCCTATGGCTTAAATCAGTTCTGGTTGATGTTCATACCAATTTCTTGTATTTTTCCCGTACAAATTGCAGATATTGGCACCTACTGTCATGGCGGGTTTTATATTCAGTGGTGGCAATACTCTGCTACAGTATCAGTTTTTCCTTTCAGTATTTTCATTGTCTTTGTCATTTTCTTTGTTTTTATTAACATCGTTTCATTTGTCTGCTAATTAATTTCATTACTTGTTTTTTTTTAAATCATTTTCCTTTTCCATCTTAAAATTCCTGTTTTCTTATTGTTATTATTTTCTTTTTTATTCAGCGGATCCTTTAACATTTTGGTCCAGGGTATTAACCCCCTAAATTTGGGTCAAAACACGATGAAAGTATAAAAATAGACTTTTATAAAAAAAATATACATTTCTGAAGAAAAAATATTATCATAACATTTTTAAAAGAAACAAATTTCTCAGCAAAGCATTTTTTAATACAAAACTAGAAGACATTTCCTTTTTTAAAAAAACAGAATAAAAACAAAATTTTCATTAAAATCTGATTAAATCAACCTTCTCACTATAATCAAACATTAAAAAACCCTTAAAACTTCACCTTTTTGGCATTAAATAACACAGAGTTTATTGGTTGTTTTGTTTTTATGGCATATCAACACCTCGGCGGGTCATTTATTGTCAACTAAATTTTATTTACTTATTTCCGGTAATAACTTTTTCTTTCAACAATTTATTGTTGTTTTTATATAAATTTTGTGCCTAGTAATACTTTTTCTTTTCGAGTATCAAGATTCATTAGGATTTGTTTTTAAGGACAGGGTCCCCAAGTCCTACCCTGTTATTTAACCCATAACTGGAGGGAAGGGACTGATTAATACCTTTCCAAAGGGTACCAGTGCTTAAGTGAATGCAGGGTATTCAACTGGAATTCGAACACAGCTCACCGATTTCTCCTTCCGAGCCGATATCCACTGCAACACAACACACATCCGTCACTAAACGCTTACAGCACCTGGTATTCCCAAGCTATCACTCATCTAAGTATTGACCAGGCTCAACGTTGCTTAACTTCGGTGATCGAACGAGAACCGGTGTATTCAACGTGATATGGCCGTAAGCTGCATAGAGCTTGATATGCCATTAGACAAAACTCAAACTCAAACCTTTAGATTTTAGATTAATTTTATCTTGACTTTTTTGACGTTTTTTTGTTTAACTTCCAGTTTATCTACTTATAACTTCTTGCAAATAAATATATAAAATATTTTCGGTTGCGTTTCTTGACATCAAAAACCCAAATCAAAAATGTCTGTTAATTCCTCACCACTTAGTTTTCTTGGTATTCTCGAATTTATTCAAATATTTAAGGATTCTCTAAAACATAAAATCACGTCAGAATAATATTTAGCACATTAGTAAGTATTTCTAGTCTCGGGATATTTCTTGATTTATATCCGAAATTTTAATTCCCTTTGTGCTTCGTCCATCATATTAAGTAAGGACTAAGCTTTATGAAAATATTCATAGCATTTCAATTTCAAACTTGCCAGAACATAATGTTAGGCATCCTAGCGACATCTGTTATTTCCAGTTTGCCTAACGTTTTCTAAAAAATATCCACTCATGGTTAATATTTTCTTAAATATATAAAAATGAGTTTTGGCTTACATCCGAACAATTCATTTCCAGATATCCACATTTCTGTGAATTTGCCACGCTTTCTCTTGCTAATATACTTTATTTGGTTAAACTGACAGCGAATGCCTTCTGATACACCAAGCAAAAAATGTCTGATGGAATTTAAATAATTTAACAAGAACCACAGTGTAAACCGAATATTTCAAGGCAGTGAATTCAATATTTTTAATTTACTTTTATAAATTGTGCCAAAATACAGTAACAGTCTCTTGGTATTTAAAACTATCATAAATTTCTTATAAATTCTATCTTATGAGCGGGTGTCTGTTATTGAAGAATCTACGGGTCTAGTTTGGTTTTGTTGGGATAATTTCCACACCTAATTATCATTTTATCAAAGGTTCTAAAGCAGCGTGTACGAGACGAGACGACCCGCCGGAAAAAAAAGCTATCTAACGAGTTTACTTAAATGTAAGAACAGGTAGTGCGAATGAGTGAAAAGTGTCTTAAATAGCTTCATTAAAGATTTAGTACAGTCTTTCCACGTCTCCCTATCTCTGGTGGCTCTTAGTATATTTTCTTCTGTTACACCACGCAACCCCCGTTCTGTCATCCACCTGCTCAGGCCCTTCAAATATGTTATCCGCTGCCTTCCTCTGTCTCTTTTTTCCTCTATCTGGCCTGCCATTATCAGGTTCTCCAAGCCCTCCTTCCTCATTCCATATCCCAGGAACTTCAGTCGTCTCTTCCTGATGATCACTATTAACTATTTTAATGTTGCCATTCTTTCCAACACCTCATTGCTCACATGCTCGGCCCATGACATCCACAGCATCCTTCTGTTACACGAAGAAAAAACTCATGGATCTGTCATGGAACTAATTCGGAAATCAGCGAATAAAACTTCAGTGTTCAGACTGACTATTTTTCATTTACTCTTATAAACTGCAGTTCCAAAACCATTAGAGACATCCATTGTTTTTAATTCTTCCATTTTGAAGAACAGGCGCTATGCTACATGATTTCCAGAAATATTGAAAATCTCAATTTCTGATCTTGAATTTCAGTGTTTGTCTTTACAAATAGTTTTGTGACTGTCACCATTGTTTATGTTTTCACATTACCTTCTGTTGCGAATCATCTGATGATAATCAAGCCATCTTGCTAATCTTAGACATCAAAAGAAGTGGAGAGAAAAAGCAAGCATTAGAAATAAGATGCTACAGAACGATCAGTTTGAAACATAGTAACGCATAAAAAGGGCAGCCCAAAATGCCAAGTACAGGTCGGGGATATAAGAATCAAGCAGGCACAAAAATTTAAATACCTGGGAAGCGTTATAACAGACGACGGAAAGCGTGACACAGAGATCCGAAGGCGAATTGGCATGGCGAAGGAAGCACTCCAGAAGTTGAGTAATTAAGAAACAGTACAATTTCGCTAGAAACTAGGAAGAGAGTACTGGATTGCTACGTGCTGTCTGTCTGTCAATATGGCAGTGAATGTTGGACAATATCATCAAAAATGAAGGAAAAACTTGAAGCAACTGAAATGTGGTTCTACAGAAGGATGCTGCGAATATCATGGATCGAGCATGTGAGCAATGATGAGGTCTTGGAAATGATGGAAACAAAAAGGAAATTAATACTGAGCATCAGGAAGAGACAGCTGAAGTTCCTGGGACATACAATGAGGAAGAAGTGCTTGGAGAATTTGATACTAACAGGCCAGATAGAGGGGAAAAGAGATAGGGGAAAGCAACGGATAACATATTTGAAGGACCTAATCAGGTGGATGACGGAACGAGGATTGCATGGTGTAAAGGAAGGTGTGCTCAGAGCCACCAGAGATAGGGAAAAGTGGAGGGCCATGATTGCCTACGTCCTCAAGGGACAAGGCACATAGAAGAAGAAAGCATAAATGTCGCTAAGATGGCTGTCTTGTGTCATTTTCGGTTTTGCCTTATGTATTTTCAAACATTTCTATCTATTCATTGTTGTTATTATAAATTCTATATGGATAATTCTATCCATTGATTATTTTATATATAAAACCAGGGATGTGTGTTGTGGTGTCGTCTCGGAACGACAAATCTGGGAGTCGAGTTCGAATTCCAGTTGCATTACTAACGCGCAATATCTTTTCCCTTCAGTTTTGGGTTAAATAATAAGACAGATTGGGTTCTGTAGCCTTGGCTGGCAACCAGTCTACCGCAGAAAGCAATGCCAACCTACTGCGAGATAATCTCCTGCCCATTCAGTCATGTCTCTTTCTAGACATGATCGCCTAAGCGTCTAGCACGTATGGCACTTAACTGACTAATAGAAAACTAGTAGGCGAAATTATGACAATATCATTTTTTGCTTAACAATTCATTTTCAGATATCGACTCTGTGTATGTGATCTTATCTTACTCATTTTTTTTATTTTTGGAAATGTTTTAATGGGATGTATTGACAGCGACTGTCTTCAGGTAGACAAAGAGAAACTTTGATGGATCTTTATGGAACCACTTAGGAAATCAACGAATAATAATCTCAGAATACACGAAATATTTCTAGAAGATGAATTAAATATTTTTTCATTCACATTTATAAACTGTAGCGCCATATTACAGAGAGATGCATAATCCGTTGTAGTCCATACATTCAGAATGGCGGCCTCTACAATATGGCGTACACAAAGATTGAGAAGGCAAATGTACTCAGTTTGATCTTCGATAAGGATGTGCGTTGTGGTGCAGTGAATATCGACTCAGAACGAGAAATCGGAGAGCCGAGTTCGAATTCCAGTTGAATTCGATGCGCAAATAACCTTGGGAAAAGTATTATTAATAAGTCTCTTTCCTCCAGTTATGGGTTAATAACACTACAGATTGGGTTCTATAAACTTGGCTGGTAACCAGCCTACCGCAGAAAGTAATGGCAACCTACTGCGAGATAATCCTCTGCCTAGTCATGTCTAAAAAGAGGCATGATCGCCCAAGCGTGTATCAGGTATGGCACTGATTTTCGATGATAGTTCTTAGCTTTCCAGATAATTATGAGACTTGTAATTATGTTGTTCATTAAATTATTTCTATTCTGGAATCCTCTGTGATGTTAATCAAGCCAAGCGAACCAAATGTGGGCATTTACAGCAGAACTGTAGCGAAGAATCAAATTACTAGGTATAAGAAGCTATAGAAGGATCATAAACATCAGCTACGTAACCACATCACGAAATGATGCAATGTGAGACACCGTTAGAGAATAAACAGGCCCTTTTGAAAGACCTCAATCACCAGCAAGAAAAGAATGTTCATATCATAAAAGCTAATAATTTTTTTCATTAATATCCTATAAAGAAACCAAAAGTAAATGTGACAGACAAAAAGGCGAAGTAACAATGAAGGAAATGTAATATCATTCGGATAGAGTCAGCTATTGGGACACAACCGAGATATGGAGGAACCTAGTCAGGTGCTTATCTCTGTAGCCACCATATGATTATACCTGGCCATAGGACTGATTATAATAATGATAATGCTGCTGATGATTCAGTATAGCATGATGCTATAGTCTTCGTGTGTGAATAAATATATTTTACAGTTAGTCAGTTACGTGCCATACGTGATACACGCTTGGGCGATCATGTCTCGAAAGAGACATGACTGACTGGGCATATGATTATCCCGCAGTAGGTTGCCATTGCTTTCTGCAGTAGACTGGTTGCCGACCAAGGCTATAGAACCCAATCTGTCCTGTTATTTAACCCATAACTGGAAGGAAGAGACGGATTAATACCTTTCCCAAGGGTATTTGCGCGTAAGTGAATACAATGGATTCAACTGGAATTCGAACTCAGCTCCCCGGTTTCTCGTTCTGAGCCGATATTCACTGTACCACAACGCACATCCGTATTTTACAGTAGGTAGACAAAATAATTGAAATGTCTAGTACCATAACAGCATAATCTGGAAAATTTGATTAAACTGTCAATCTTGTTTATTTTCATGTTTGTTGATTAAATAGCATTAGTACTTGATTTTTTAGTTATTTTTTTAATAGATATTTAAGTAAGTTTATTAAAGTAAATAGTCTGGACTATTTAAGAATTTTGTGTGATCAACTTCATCCTATGGTTCAGGATGATAATTTACACATTTATATTGCTAAAGTTGTATGTGAATGGTACAAAGAACATTCTAGTAAAATAGAACATCTTATCTGGTCACCAGTCCCCAGATTTCAACATCTGGGAACATGTATGGTTTATTTTAGAAAAATAAAGTGATGAGTGATATCCTTCACCATCATCAGTGAAATAATTAGAGACTATCTTAGATGAAGAATGGATAGAAATTTTGGAAACAATTCAAATTTTTTAAGAGTCGATATCACGCAGAATTCAAGCGGTACTTATTGCCAAAGACGGTCCTACCGTATATTTAAATACATTTACTTTAAATTTTAAGGTGTTTCTATTATTTTATCAAAATATGATTTATCATTATGAAAAAAGCGATGTATTGGGTAAGGCCATGGACGATCATAGGAACCTTAAGAAAAGCTAAAAAAAAAAAACAGGATATGACGGAGTCTTAATTGGTCTTTGCCTAATCAGGAATGCAGATGTCCTGGACAAGAAAACAAAAAGTTATCTCGCTGGTTGTGTGCTTCCTGCCACTGATGAGTAATCGGAAACATTTCCCTAGTAGAGAAAATAAAACCTTACCGATACATTATTATTACACGCAAATCTTTGACCGGTTAGAGAAATGGAAATTATGACTATGCGATATTGTCGGGAATTGAGTCGATACGTAGCAATGGCCGTAGCTCACGAGCCACAGGATATAGTGACAATATTACAGAGAAATGTTTAAATTGTTCAAATTTAGTTTCCTCAATTAGGTAGTTACCATATTTGACAGTGAGAAACATTCCGGTTCTTGCATCAATTAAGGGTGCACTGTATCGGTCATAATTATTCTCACTCGGGGATTTTTTTCCGACTACTCATCAGCGACGGAGATGGTACAAATAGTGAGAGGAATACCTTCTTATTTGTTAGTGCTGTCTCGCCCAGATTAAAATAATTTGAACAAATTGTGAAACTTCATTAGTTTTAACTTAATATTTGCACATGGCTTTAAAGATTGCGAATAGAAAGTAAGAATTCCAAGTAAGATTCCGACAAATAAGAATTATGTTTTTCTAAGAATGAACGATCTGACTGAAGTACATTTTCAAACATGGAATTTCTTCATAGAATACAAGATCACAAAATTACCATTGAGACTGATAAGATTTTTGGGATGGACTTACAGGCTGAACAAATTTCAGTTCAGACTTGCGTTTCTAACTGATTTTGCTCTATAAAAAGTAAAAATTGCAGTCTGTTTTTGTTTTATGCATAACTGCCGAGAGTAGAGAATAAATTGTTTCAATCTTTTATAAATTCAGATTTATAAAGTGAACACAACGCACTTGGCTGGAATTGAACTCTATCTATCAATACCCTCCTTAGTGCCAATAACCATTATGCTACCCAGACAGTCCTCCTTGCGAATTAGTCGGTGTATTTGTTTGTTCGTTTATTCGATAAATCATCAATCGTGACCTCATTAGTAAATTCTTCATTGTCAAATCATAACTCTAAGCTTGAGTGATCACTTTTACAAAACACTTGATCAATAACAAACCTCCTCGTCATTTTAAGGGAAGAGAAAAAATATGTAATTAGCCTTTCAGTCTAAAGAGGTTCTGGTAAAGGATGGGTTGGTGGAAGGAGTGACTAACAGAGTGACTACAGTGACTAACAGAGAGAACAGAACTTCAAGCAATCAACATAAATCGGAACTTTTTGGTAGTTCGGGTTAAATTATAGTTACTTACGGTTTATTGATGAAAATAGAACTAAGTCATAATATCCTAAATCTATGTGTTAACCAAAATATTTTTTACCTTAGTTAATATTTGTAACGATGGTGTCTCAGACGTTCCAATTCTTTTCAAATATTTAAAATTCTATTGGGGACAGTTACAAAAGGTCCATAATGACGGATGCACCGGCAATCCAGATATATTTTAACTTCTTACCACAAGGATTGATGATTAATACCCTCCACACACTTGACATAATGTTGTTTTCTCAGAAAGAAGGCGTAAATGATTACAAACTAGAAGTCAAAATTTGAGTAGGTACTGCACACTTGCGTACTGGGAAAAACCTAAAGATCGTGTACATTTTATATATATATATATATATATATAACAAGTAAAAGTATTTGTCTATACTTCTGAGATGAAGTGTTTACATTATTTACACTGAACTGTTGTACTAATCTTTATTGGCATGTTTACGAGGTTTCGGTTGTTGTACACTTCAGCCTTCTTCAGGTGACAGGAATTTTTAACCAGGCCTTTTATTTCGATCACTGAAGTATATCATTCTTATGCGATGCCACTTTAGTTTATCATGTAGTTATCTCCCTTTAATTCAATTCCATGACTACCACAAAGGTGAACAAATAACATATAGAGCTGAGTTAAAGGGATTAAAAGTTGCATATTTTCCAGTGCAAATATTGGTTCACTATCACGTCGAATCTTATATTCAACTTGATGTAATATTGTCAATTGTTTCGGGATATTTAATACAGATTTATTTTAGATTAACACAATTTTTAGCTATGTATGCGTGGTAATTTCTAGTTAGTGAGCATTGGTCATGTACAGCAAGAATAAAACCTTCGGTTTCAGGTTTTAAACTTGAACTACATAAACACTTATACGTACGGGGTTTGCCTACATTAGCTTGGTACTGTAACGGGTGCTACCACTCCCGGTCAGAGTAAACATGGTAACAACAACAAATTAAGAGGTGGTTCCATGATCATCAAAACTTCAAAATTAAAAGCCTTATTGCCGAACGTAGTTTATTACTTATTAAATCGCCATACCGGGGACGTCTCATTGAGGGATACCCCTCTGAAGAGATGCAGTCGGCATACTCTGAAGCCTCATCCGACAGGGTGTGATATATCTCATAACAAGTCTTATTCGATTTTTGCAGGAAAACAATCCCGAGTATTATAAGTCCTATCAAATGTACAGATTCCAGTGTTAGACACAAAAAGAAACTACACGAAATCCAACAGGTTGTAGCAAACGAAAGCGGGGAAAAAAGCAATAAATATCAACTGCAAGAAGATAGAATGTATGGTTGTTAAAACAAAGAGCCCAACGTACTAATCACGAAATGGGGAGACCAAAATTAAACAATCACAAAAATTCAGATATCTTGAAGGATAACAGAGTTTGGAAAATGCAACACCAAAATACGAATACGTATTAGGATTGTGGGTGATGTCTTCTAAACGTTAACCCAAGTATCAAGAAACAGTAAATTTTCATTAAGAACAAAGGTATACAGAATTATGTAATGTCGATACTTTTATATGGCGCTGAATGTTGGATCATCTCATCACAGATGGAGTAGAGACTTGGGAATTAGAATTGTTCTACAGAAGAATTCTGAGAATACCATGGACAAAATTACGAATCAACAACGAAATTTTAAAGAAAACGAAAACAAAAAGAATTTAGTATCAGAAAGAGGCAGGTGAAAATTCAAAAACGCATGCGCTTGGAAAATGCTGAGATTCAGACGACATATTGAAAGCAAGAGGGAGAAGAAAAGCCAAATAATTTACCTAACGATCTGATGTAAACGGTTGGTAGAACAGGGATTAGAAATTAAAATACGAATTTTCTTAAAAACTATAAAGGAAAAAGCGCTGTGAAGAGCCTTGATAGCCTACGTCTAGACGAGACATGGCACACAGAAGAATGTAATATTTGTCAATGTTAAGCCCGAATATTATATTTCCATTGGTATTTCTTAGTCGGAGAACATGAAAGGAGATTATTCGATAGTTAAATATATAAAGAAAATTCATTAGAAAATTTAACGGTAAACTTTCTTTGTAAGTCCCGACGCTTTTCCCCTTCAAATTTATCCAAAATAGCATTATCTCTGTGCAAGTGTATATGCTGAACTCAAATCAACTGTTAGTTATTGAAGAAACTTACCTTTTTTAATCTAAATGTCCATAAAAAACGAACTATATCTTGCACTTTTTCTCTCCCGTAACTCTCACAAAGTCATGTAATTAACTGTAGAATGACGTACTGCGCATTTGAAGGAATTTTGGCAGATCTTTGATCGATTTTTTTCATTTACTGATACTTCCGGCGATGTACTTCCGGAAATTAAAGTAATGCGCTATTGTATTTCTACGCTTGTTGCTATCATAACAGGAAGTAAATCACCGGAAGTTTCAGTAAAGGAAGAAAATCGGCCAAAATTCGACAAAATATTCTGACTACGTAGAACGTCATTCTACAATTAATTACATTACTTCGTGAGAGTTACAGGAGAGAAAAAGTGCGAGATATAGTTCGTTGTTTTATGGACTTTCAAAGCAAAAAATGTAAATTTCTTCAATAACTAATTGTTGATTTGATTTCAGCATATAAATTTGCACAAAAATAATCCAATTTTGGATAAATTTGAAGAGGGAAAAGCCGTCGGCACCTAAAACGATCATTTACCAATTTAACTTTAAATTAATGAAAATTTTTTCTGGTGTTACTAGTTGAGGATAAACAAGATTTGAGAAGAATATACGTCCTTCAAAGCAAGAAAAATTGAAACACATGAAATGTATGCAAACGGATATTGAAGTAAGAATGAAGTAAAAAAAAAGTAATGAAAAAAGGAAATTGTGAACTTACCACAAAATAAATGAAAGAAATTTTTAAAAAAATGTTTAAAAAAGAAAAAATTATATCTTTATATTTCCTTTACTTGTTTTTTTTTTTACATTTACTTTACATTTCATTCGTTCTTTCATATTCGATGAAAAATTAAAATCTTAAATAGAACGAAGACTAAAAAAAGTAAATGTACTAAGAATAAAGACAACGAATGAAAAATGAAGAACAAATGTAAGATAGAAAGATTGAATGAAAACAACGAATTAAAAAATATGAAAAGAACGGAAATATGCAAATTTTATTCAATTGTAGAGTTACAAATTATCATTGCAAAAGAAAGGATTCTTAAGTGAAGGCAACAACGTAAAGGAAGAAAGATGAAAGGAAGAAAAAGGAAGCAGAATGTGACCGACTTCACAAATTTGACACGAATGATTGACAACTTTAAGGAGGGTAGAGAGAAAAAGAATCACCGTAGACAAGGAATTTAGGGCATAATCGAAAAGGGGGACATATTCAGTTGTGACGTCACTGCGGTTGAAGGAATGAACTGAGGAAGCGATGGCGAGAATAGGCTGTTCGTTTTTCAAAAGATGAATCAAGAATCCTGAAAATTCGGTTGACGACATTTTTCATGACTCGACTCCTGGCGACACGTGGTATCGCGTGGTGAACAGCACGATCGCACGTGCATCTGCGCGCGCATGCACACACACAGTCAACCGAGGGAGAGAAGAAGAAAAAAAATCATGCGGAGCTGAGAAAATATGAATACAAACGCACGCGTACACACGCAGGTTCATTTTCTCATCTAAACATCTGTGTATCGATCGCTGGAACAGAATCAGAGATATTGATAAAAATGCGATAGCCAAAGGAATACAAATATCAAATTTAAAATTGACTAACTCGACAGGAAAGCAAAAGGTCGCGTGTAGATGAATGCGTGAAAGCTAATTTTTATGCGTGCATCGTCTAGAAAATCTGATTTTTATTTTTTTTAACTCCTTCTCTCTATTCATCAATCTGTAGATATAGTTGCATACATTAGCATATTAATGGCGTAGCAATAACACCGATACAGGCGCAGCTGCCTTAATGACTACAGGAGCGGAAAAATGAAATCGGTGAAGCGAGTTCAAATTCCAATCAAGGTTGTTTCTATTCATTCGTACTAATGTCCTTAATAAAGGCATGAATCTATTTCCCTACCACAATAATTTTAGCTCAGTTAGAGTAAGCTACCTAGGAGTGTGCCATGATCCTCCGGAACGTTGGTTATTATTGTTCTTTACTATTGCAGCATTTAATAATTTGTTTTTCTGTCATCTCTCTCAAAGCCTACCCAGTCACCCAATGACTCATTCTTGCCAGGTAAGATGTGCGTTGCTCTCCTTCCTGTGTGTCCCTGAAAAGTTTACGCATTTTTACATATACCAAGGTGTAAGCATCCATGGTATTCACAGCATCCTTCTGTGTAACACTGCACGCCGAACAACTGCTCTCAGTCCAGATCCCGGTCGAAATGGCACCAGATATGACGTCTCAGGCCGGGCTGGCCGTCTGTCAAATGTGACGCTCGTTCTCGCTGAAGGTCGTGACGATCCCATTTGTGACACTGCCACCCGGTTGTACGGTTGATTTGGTCGCTGTTGCTGGTCGTGACGATCTCGTCCGATGACGTCGCCACAAAAGCTGGGTTACAGGACGTCTATTGCAACAACGGGCAACTGTCCCACGTTGTGATTAGATCCCAGAGGTCTCGTCTTGCAATCTTAATAGTCGTCCCTTTTGGCCAGTCCGGACACTGGTGTACAATTGTGGTTTGAAAAAAACAAACAAACACGGCACCAAAAAAAGATTAATAAAATAAATGAACAAGGTAGGACACTCCTGGAGAGTTACGAAGAATGTCTTTATATATATAAAAAAAACAACAAAAAAAAACAACAATGTCTTTCTTTTCCCAAGAATACAGTTGTTGAAAATGATATTTACAACGGAGAGAGAAAGTTTGTCAAAAGCATCATAGCTTCTAATCCTTAATAAATAAAAAAAACGTCTTGTTTAAGTTTCGTTAGCGTTAAAGTAAACAGATCTCTTCACAGTTCACCAAATCTTTTCACGTATTTCTGTGACTTTTACTCTATTCTTCATCTTTGAGGATATCTTACATCTAAATGGGTTTCTACATAAAGATGCTCTGAGTACCAAAGTTACTTACACATTTACTGTCATAACAGGATTGATACTACATGGTAGTTTGGTAGTCTTTTTGTTCCTAACGATACTTTTTTGTTTAATACTTTTCTTAGCTTTTAGAAGGCATATTTCGCTATTGTAATGCGTTTTATGTGCGTTGTGGTGCATTGGATATCGGCTCAGTACGACAAATCAGGGAGGCGAGTTCGAATGCCAGCTGAATTCATTGCATTCACTTACGTGCAAATACCCTTGGGAAAGGTACGAATCCGTCTATTCCTTCCAGTTATGGGTTAAATAACAGGACAGGTTGGGTTCTCTAGACTTGGATAGCAATGAGTCTACCGGAGAAAGCAATGACAACCTAATGCGGGATAATCTTCTGCCCAGTCAGTTATGTCTCTTTTGAGGCATGATCGCCCAAGTGTGTATCACGTATGGCACTTAACTGACTGAATGCGTTTTAAGATTTCCTTGTCGTACTTTCTGACCTCCATTGATACGCTTCCCAGATATCTAAATTGTTGCACCAGTTTGATTTCAGCATATCCAATTTGTTAATGTCATGTTGGGTTGTCCCATTTGCTAACAACCATGTATTCAGTCTGCTTGCAATTGATGTTTTGTTCTTTCTTTTCCCTTTCCATTTTTACCAGCGATAACGAATTCTTGTAGTTACTTTTCTTTCTGCTATCAACGCTATGTCATCATTATATCTTACATTAAGGTTTTTACCAGCGATAACGAATTCTTTTGAGACTTCCAATTCTTTCAGGATGACGTCGCTGTATAGGTTAAAATATTCTAGAAAAGACACATCCTTCTCTTTACAACCATCGTTATGTATATTTATGATCGTTGTGGTGATATCGGCTCAGAAAAATTCAGCTGAATTCTTTGCATTCATTTACGTGCTAATACGCTTGAGAAAGGTATTACTCCTTCTTTTACCTCCAGCTATGGGTTAAGTACCAAGATTGGATTATATAGCCTTGGTTGACAATCAGACTACCACAGAAAGTAATGACAACTTACTACGGAAAAATCTTCTCTCCATTCATTCATTCATGCCTCTGTTGAGATATGATCAACAAGCATGTATAACGTATGGCACATTAAAAATGCTGACTGATACTTTAAAAATACAATTAGCATCAAATTTATACACGAAATTACGCGTTTCGTGTATATAGTTACTAGCAGTATAGCCCGGCGTTGCTCGGGTGTAATGAAAGCTTTAAAACTAATCCATGATCATCAATTCAATTATATCAAAACCAGAGTGATGGCAACTGGGAAATCTATCTAGAACGTTTGTTTCAATCTAAAATTATTTGTAAATGGAACTTTGTCTGTGTGTGTGTCTGTGTGTGTGTGTGTTCATTACCTATAGACTCCGAAACTGCAGAACCGATTTTCTTGAAAATCTACACAGTTGTATTATAAGCGTCTGCGAGTGTTCTTAGCTAGGTTTTGTGTCGAGGTACACCCGATAAATATCGAAAATAATCGAAAAAATCGGGTTATAGAAGGAGTGGTCCGATTTTAATCAAATTTGATACACTCATAGACAAAGACATAAGAAACGATATTCAGAAGTTTCAAAGTTTCATTTCTTACAATAGTGCAGAATATTCGATATCGATACCAGTAAATCAAAATTTGACTTACATCCATTAATTTTTCTTTCAGTCTACGGTTTCGCTTTATCTGAAAACAACTATTGCTTTTTTGTCTTTCGTGCCAACGTCCAAAGAGTCTGAGCTCCAGGACCATGGATTAGTTTTAAAGCTTTCATTACACCTGAGCAACGCCGGGCTATACTGCTAGTAATATATCAAGCGTAGTTAAAGACTTTTCCAATTATATCACTGTTTCTAAAACCATTCTAAGCACAAAACTCGATTGCTGATGGTCTCGGAGAAGAACAATTTTGAATTCAACAAAAGAGGTTTCGACTCCGTTTGGCTATTGTACCCACCTCAGCTACAGAACAGGTATCCACAATGGCTTTCGGGGTGCGTGCATTAAACCTATCAAGACGCATCTATTTACGTCTATTAAATTAAAGTTAAATTTAACTGCAGTGAATTTCTTTGATCATTTTTCATATCGTAACTATATATAATTTTTTATCAAATACTTTTGACAAGAAAGATTTATTTTATAGTTCTTTTTCCAGGATCTTAAATTTTCGTTTTCTTGGAATTAAAGAAATAGAAATTTTCCACAAAAATTGTATTTAAATCACAATATCTGAAACAGCTCTATTAGGGAGACACGAAATATTAGGGAGACACCAAATATTAGGGAGACACCAAATATTAGGGAGACACCAAATCAAACAGTTCTCTCTTACCATAAATCTTAGATTATTTAATAGTGGAAATGGAATGTCGAAAGTTGCAACAGAAAGATGTTTACGCGCGCGTTGCATGAGGACTTACAATCAACGCTTCTTTTTCAAGAGAAATAAAAACTACGTTATGGTCAAAAAATTCCAAATAACACCACCGGAGACAAAAACACTCCTTGAAAATGACTATAGAAATGACCAAAAACGCTTCCGGAAATAAAAAAAACAAATCTTGGAGAAGAGGAAATTTTTCTCGGTTGTATTTAATGCAAAGAGTTGATGTCCAAATATAAGACACAAACACACACACACTCACAAAGACACACGCACGCAAAGAGGCACGCACACACAGAGACACACAGACACACAGAGATTACGAACGCTATTATAATGGAAACTTATTTTAAAATAATCAGAATAAGAGGCTCGAAAAATCTTAACACTCACTGGGCATATTGAAAACAACAGATATAAGAAATCAACAAGTTATACACCTAACGAGCTTGTCTGAATGGATGGTGAACGAGGGGAAAGAAGTGGGCCTTAACAAAAGAGAAAAAACTGTTATAAGCCACTCGAGATAGAAGGCGTGGAGAGTCATTATAACCTCATAATGTCCTGAAGGTACGGGCACAGAGAACAAAGATGCACCATTCACGTTCCAGGCTAAATAGTTCTCTAAGTCGTTAGAATTCTTTTCATGTGAGGCAAAAATTGTTCCAATGTTCTTCCAATCTTTTGAACCTGTTTCTTGTAGGTATGACGCGTCATTTAGTTTTTTTTTTAGTTGAAGAACTGGCAGCAAATAACAAAGTACATCATTAGATATAAAGAATATCAACCATTGACGTCACATTGTTCTCGCATTTTCTAGTTTCTTCTTGCATTCTATAGCGGGGGGGGAATTTCTTTTTGGTCTTTACTAAAAGGCTGCAACAATTTGTTTTAGCTTACGTTAAAATTACTTTCATTTCTTAAAATTCTTTATTTTCTTTGTTTTCCAGAAATAATTCCAAGTCTCGCGATTTCTTTCTGAAAATCTACATTTATAGCAATAGCACTACTGACTGTTTCGTATTTTCAGTCAGTCAGTTGAGTGCTATACGTGATACACGTTTAGGCGATCATGTCTCGAAAGAAACATGATTGAGTGGTCAGAAGATTATCCTGCCATTATTGCCATTGCTTTCTGCGGTAGACTAGTTGCCAGCCAAGTCTATAGAACCCAATCTGTCCTATTATTTCACTGATATCTAGAAGGGGAAGAGAAGTATTATATTATTAAGTAGTAATTATGGGGGTTCAGTTTATTACTTTATAACAATATAAAACTGATCCCCCATTTTATGGCTAGTAGAAGCCATAATTATATTTCCAACTATTATATTCAGTCAGTCAGTTAAGTGCCATACGTGATACACGCTTTCGGCGATCATGTCCTGAAAAATATATGTCTGATTGGGCAGAAGATTATTCCGCAGTAGATTGCCATTGCATTCTGCGGTAATCTGGTTGCCAGTCAAGCCTACAGAACAGAACCTGTCCTGTTATTTAACCCATAACTATTTAACCCATAACTGGAGGGAAGAGACAGATTAATACCTTTCCCAAAGGTATTTGCGCGTAAATGAATGCAAGGAATTCAACTGGAATTCGAACTCGGCACCCCGATTTTTCGTCCCGAGTCGATATCCACTGCACCACAATGCACATCCCTTGGTGTATAAATGATATAAATGATATTTCAAAAGAACGCTTCTTGGTTTCATTCAGCCTTGGCTTTTTTCTACCTTCCATTTTCGGTTCTGTGTTTCACAAACGCGTTCGTTTTATCCGTTATCGTTTTTATATATTTATAGCAATATATATAGAGTTCCCATACATATGTATAAGAAAATGATATTTAAGGTTCTATATATGAAGAACAATCTAGGAGCACATGCCAAAGTAGGAAAGTTTTTCGTTTGACGCCTTTAACGTGATGTTACGCCCATACGACTACACATGCACGCAAAGAGGAGACGTTTAGAAGTTGTTTGTTTTTTACTGTTTTAGGCATAGAACCTATATTTAAAGAAACAAGTTAAACTTAAATTCAATATTCTCAGCGTTCCCTCACCTTTGTGTGCATGAGTAGTCGCTCGAATGTATGCATAACTTTCGTCCAATCAAGTTCTAAATGACGAATCATATAAACAAACATTTTACGTCGATAAACTACAAACTAGTGGTAACTGATTGCCTGTGAATTTTTATTTGGATAAGACGTTTGATTGGTATCAAATAAGAAGCAATTCTGTTGGCCCTCAGTCGAACATAAAAGAAACCATGTCAGTTCTATTCTCGAAAAAAAAAAAATCACGGAGTTTATTTATTTCGAATCAAAGTAATCTTCTAAAATCTGTAGCGGAAGATTTAAACCTGTGATTCTAAAAATGAGTGGTACGCTACTTTTTGACGAAGAAAGGATATATCAGAAAGAGACTGTAAAGAAAAAGATCTAATGGTTAGAAAGAAAGTGCTTATGGTAACAGCGCCTTTGAGTGGCGGTAATGATTCAGAAGATGATTAAGAAATTTGGGCGGTACTAAGCGGTGAGAAAGAAGGTGTTTAAGACTCCCAAACTGTGCGGTAACAACGTCTTCGGGTGGGGGAAATGATTCGGGAGATAGAGAAACTGGGACGGTAGTAGGCGGTTAGAAATGTCTTTAGAGTGCTTAAAGTGGGCGGTAACAGCACCTTTGGGTTGTGGTAATGATTCAGGAGATGATTAGAACACTAGGGCCGTAGTAGGTAGTTAGAAGATGCTGTTTGGGGTTCTAACGTGGGCAATATAATCCCTTTGTGACGGCAGAATGACTCCGTCTGGCGGTGAAGGAAAACAGATTAGAAAAACAAGGATAGAAAGATCCGAGAGTGACATTGTAATCAAGATGATTTCATTTTCTTTCACAAAATCGACATGAAGACAGTCATTTACACTTATGGGACACGCACACTTTCAAAAGGTATGCGCTGTAGTACAGTTGATATCGGCTAGGAAAAAGAAGTTGGTGAGCAGAGTTCGAAATCCCGTTAAATTTCTTGCATTCACTTACGAGCAAATAACCTTGGGAAAGGTAATAATCTGTATCTTCAAAACTATGTGTCAAATAACAGGAAAAATTGGATTATGTACCCTTGGTTGACAGCCAGTCTACCACAAAATAATGTCAATCTACTGCGAAAATATCTTTTGTCCAGTCAGTCATGCCTCTGTCGAAATTGCCCGAGCGTGTATCACGTATGGCACTTAGCTGACTAACACTTTAAAAGAATGCAATTAGCATAGAATTTATATACGAAATCACGTGTTTTATTTATTTTGCTGTCATTCAAACGACTTTATACCAGGTCAAATGCTTTATAGCTGCTTCAATATAGACATTGATTCTTGCCTGGCGACATCTTATATAATATCCACAAAATGCATGTGGGTGCTTCCTTTTACTTATTTGTAGTATGCTTATCAAGAATGAATGATCTTCAGATGGCTACTATAGGAAAAACTAGCGGCGCAGATATAGGAAAGGAAAGTTTGGAAAGAATTCATTGGTCTGTCCATTGATTTTCGCAACGTCCCATACACGACGTCCAGGCAGTCGTGTCGCCGAATAGCTGGTGATCTGTAAGAATCTCTGTATGGACGAGTTAAACAAAATGTGATGTCATGACCACCAATGTCCTGAAAAGACAAGGTACATAGAAAAAGTTTCCATCAGCCTGGTTTTGATATATCATTTAAATTGATGATTTTCCATTAGATCTTCTTTGAAGCACTATTTTCTATGATTGGTTCTTATATTTCGAAACCTGTTTATATAATTATGTTCTTATCTATAATATAATGTAACGTCGTTACATGCTTAATAGCTGGAGAAACAAGACAAGATGAAAAGGCTTTTTCTTTGAAACCTGTTTCCAATTCAGGTCCTGGATTGGTGCCTTAAGTCAGAATGAAAACCAAAACAGAGCTCTTTGTATTATAGTCGCTATGTTAGATTATTAGGTTGGCGACTTCCGGTCTGAATGAAAAAAAATTTCTTTTTTTTTTGTTCTCCATTATTATTAAAGCCATTGATTTAGTTATTCTTTTTCTATATTATCTCGTATGACTCATTCTTCTGCAATGATCGATAATATGAGTTTAATTTAAAAATAAAACAGCCTTGTCTTATTCTGACCTGATGACACGCAAGCGAAACAAGTTATTAAAAAGCGTCTCCATTTTACTTTATTTCCCCATTTTCGTTCGTAATATGTATCCTACTAACACGCATGCCTACTAGCTTAAAAGGTGTTTTCAAAATCATTTGTCTCCGATTGATACTGACTTATTTCGTGAGGGTATCGGAGAACACGGATATCAAAATCAAATTATTTACTCTTAATAGTGCAACTGTTGTGTATTTCACTCATCTGTTACTTTTGCTGGTTGGCTGTCTGATTCAAAATTTCACCAAGAGAAAGGACAGTTTTATGTAATGTGAACGTCAGAAATTATGAAAAATATATTCAGCGAAACAAGATCTACAGCAATACACGAGCAAACATACGGTTTTACTTAAGCCGTTAGACAGCCAAGCACCATGTCCTCTCTCTCTCTATATATATATATATAAACTTGGTATATTTATGTTTAAAAAAATTACCAATATTGGCGATACAACACTTATATACGTACAGAGCGGTGTTTGTATAGCAGTTTTACACTTCAGTGTGATCTTAATGGTCTGAAGATCACTTGGGTCATGAAAGTAAAACTCAGACAATTGATTAATATTCTATACTTAATTAATTCTCTGCCTCTAACTATATCTCCTCCTCTTTTGATATATATATATATATATATATAGTCATCCGCAGACAGATCTGTTTCGCTGTATCACAGCTCATCCGTACGGTTTGACTCCGATTGCTTTTTAACCCAGGATTGAAACCCGACCGAATTGGTGTCAGTCAGCGATTCTACCTCTTGGCTATGGGCGTTCGGTAGAAGAAGGCAGACTTTTTAGCGTATATATTGTCATTATACAAGCCCAATAACCATAGTGATATATATATATATATATATATATATATATATATATATATATATTAATTGATATTAATCAAAAACCTAGTAAATATATTGGTTTTACTACAACCACGCTCTCCCGTAGACTTACATGTCATCTTTCTGATCAGAGTACTATTAAACAACATTTCTCTGAAAAACATAAATATGTAGATAATATCAGACAGATTTTGGTCAACAATACGGTGATCCTTACTCATACACACAGTAAGAGGAACCTGCAGATATTGGAGGCCATGTACTTCAAATCAAAACAACCAACACTCAATAAAATCAACTTTAAAACAAGAAATAACATATTACATTGCATTTGACTATATGGTTTTGTTGTCATTTCGCGGTGTGACGTCATAAAACCGCATCGCAAACTTAAATTTGCGAACTGCGTTTATTATTTTTGGTAACTATTGCCGTTGCCAAGCGGAGTTTTATGTCAACACAAAATAAAATCGTCGGTGATGGTGGATTTTATAATATTTCAGTTTAAACAACCTCTCTGAAGATGGCTCATGTGAGCCGAAAGCTTAGAAGAAAACCAATAAATAATTATCCAAATGTTGGAGAATTTTTGTCTTTATTTTCAACTGAAATTAAAACAAAAATACGACTTTTAGAACGGCTCATGATTAAACATAATAGACATTCATTGTCTCTTATATTTAATAGCATATGTTTAGAAAATTACTTGCTGCCTCGATATACTATATATATATATATATATATATATATATATATATATATATATATACGTGTGTGTGTGTGTGTGTATTATGGAGAAATTTATTACATATGTTAGTAGATAAAATATAACATAAAAGCCCATCGTTAATAAATTTGTCTCTAAATTTGAATATGCACAAGTTCTCAGTGTATTATTTTAAAAACATCAGAAGGCTCGATGAATAGCGGGTTTTCATTGGAATATTTTGATCAAAATTGAACGCATACAAAAACAGAAAATTATACACACACACACACGTGTATGTATTATAGGTCCCACCTCTTACAGTGAAACCGACAAAATGTAACCGCGATTTCTACCCCATAGCTTTTTTTCTCGCACTACCCGCCTGTGTAATTCCCTTCCACATGCTTGGTTTCCCGACAGCTACAATCTCCAGAAGTTTAAATGTAAGGTCAATAGACACCTCCTAGCACACTAAATCGCTTCCATTCTCTTAAGCACTTTTCCCACCTACCCAAACCTCATCCTCGGTACCCCGACCCGTCTATCACCCTCCTGACATTTCCTGTATTTAACCACTCTTTCTCATCACCTTCCCCGATGTAACCCCTTACTCAATAGTGGCAGTGGAATGCCTTGCTTGGGGTGAAATGATTAATATATACATATATATATATATATATATATATATATATATATATATATATATACACTCATCTTCAAACAGCCTGTATCACAGCTTATCAGTATGGCTAGACATCCAAATGCTTCAAGCTGGGATTGAATCTCGATCAATCTAACATGAGTCATATAACGATATATATATATATATATATATATATATATATATATATATATATATTAGTTTAATCCAGTTATTGGTTAAATAACTGAGTTCATGCAATCCGTGGCGAACTTCTGCACCGATTGTTTGTTATCAGCAGTTCCAAAAAGTGTGGATGGTGCTACACAAACTTTCACGACTCTAAACAATTCTTTGTGTGGCAGTCTAACTAAGTTAGACACTCATACGTCGAAATCGACGAGAGTGTCCATAATGTATTTAGTGTATCGAGGCAGCAAATAATTTTCTAAACATATACTGTTAAATATAAGAGACAATGAATGTCTACTATGTTTAAATATGAGCTCTTCTAAACATCGTATTTTGGATTTAATTTCAGTTGAAAATAAAAAAATTCTCCAGCATTTGGATAATGTTTTTATTAAGTTGGTTCTAAGCTTTCGGCTCACATGAGACATCTTCAGAGAAGTTATAAGGACGGTATCACAAAAACATCCACCATCAGCGACGATTTCATCTTGTGTTGACATAAAACTCCGCTAAGCAACGGCAATAGTTACCAAAAATAACAAACCTAGTTCGCAAATTTGCAATGCGGTTCTATGACGTCACACCGCGTGATAAATCAAAGTGTTAACAGAACCATATATTCAAATGCAATGTAATGCGTTATGACCAGATTTAAACGTGATTTTATTAAGTGTAGGTTGTTTGGATTTAATGTACATGGCCTCCAATATCTGAAGGTTTTTTTTACTGTGTGTATGAGTGAGGATTATTGTATTCTTGACTAAAATCTGTCTGATATTAACTACATGTTTATGTTTTTCTGAGAAATGTTGTTTAATTGTACTCTGATCGGAAAGTGCCAGGTAAGTCTACGAGAGAGCATGGTTGTAGTAAAACCAATATATGTAATGGGTATATTGTTAGTACCAGAGATACAATCTCTGAGCGGGCATGTAAATTGATACACTACCTTGGTTTTTTGTAGAGAATTTAGGTGAGTGCTTGTAGGGTTATTATAGACTATGAGGTCAATTGTTTTTAATTTTTTATAATATATGATGAGTTTAATTTGATTATTACTATCCACTGGTTTAACATTTCTAAGTATTATGTTTTTGAGAGTTTTTTCATCTTATTTGTAATTATTATGTATTTGGTTGCAATAGTATAAGTTAATAGTGTTATGTTTATTTTGATGTACACCATTATTATTAATATTATCAATATTGTTAGAGCTATTGTTAAGTTTGTTGAGATACATTTTAATTTGTTGATCAATAACGGAGATAGGAAATCCATTATTGACAAGTGTTTGCTTGATGTTGTGTAATTCTTTATAAAATATGGATTTGGAAGAAGATATCATTTGTGTGCTTTGAATTAAGTTTTTTTATAACAGCTAACTTATGTCGTTGGGGGCATTCACTATTATAATTAAGAAGACACGAGTCTATGCTAGTTGGTTTCCTATATAGAGAAGTAGTAAATCCATGTGTGCTTAAAACAAATGAATACATTAAAGAATGGGATTTTGTTATTAATATTAATTTCTAATGTAAATTTGAGGACGGAGTGACTTTCAAATATTTTTAAGTTGTGTAATTTGATCGATATTCTTACCTAAAATGAAAATGTCATCTATGTATCTTATCTATAGAGGGTTTATTGCTGTCATTACTTATTTTATTTTCTAAATTTGCCATATAATAATTAGAAAAAAGGGGACCAAAAGGAGATCCCATCGCAATATCATATATATATATATAAAACTCCTAAAAATTTGTAAGTTAAAATGTATTTTTGACAGTATTTATTTATTTCTATTATATATATATATATATATATATATATATATATAATATTAGAAATAAATAAATACTGTCAAAAAATACATTTTTAACTTACAACTTTTTAGTAGTTTTCCTATATATATTAAGACAGTATACGTGGATTATCATTATGCGATAGATAGATAGATAGATAGATAGATAGATAGATAGATAGATAGATAGGGATATATACAGATATATATATATATAGAGAGAGAGAGCTACTGAAAGAGAGAGGTATACAGTGTTATATATATACTGAGAGTGATATATATATATATATATATATATATATATATATATATAGGAAGAGAGAGAGATGTGTTTTTGTGTGTGTCTGTGTGTTACATACAATGGGACATTAAATAAATGCACAATTCCCTGTATAGAGAGACGAACAAAATATTCCCGTCTTGATGCCTTGGAGGCAAAAATATTTCATTGCTGCTACAAAGCTTTCAATATTATAAGTCGATTCCTATAGGTGAGTTTCTCTCATAAAAAAAAAATAGCGGACTTCGACATAAATCCAATTGAAAAAGAACATTTCTATATTCGCACACTGACACACATCTACTCGTCCGCAAAAGAACGGATACACTCAAATCCGAAACCAACTTTTTCAACCCATCATACATCCCATTTACATAGACCCAGTGATAACTAAAAGAATATGTGTAACGAGAAGCGAGAAGAATGGGATGCAAGTCTGTAGCTGTTAGAATATACAAGCCGAAGCGCGTAATATTTGATGAATTTATGTCTTTTTTTCTTTTTCGGGTTTTGAGGATTTCGCATGCTTTTCTATTGGAATTGTGTATCAAGCAACTACAATGATGAATCCTTTCAGTGTATTTTCTTCTCCAAATGGATATTCAGGGCGGCAGATTCTAATGACGTTTATAAAACGAAGTGAAAAATATATAGGAACATTTGTAAATGTCAATATGCGCCACTATCCGGTGTTGTCACAAGAAAACTTTTATTAAAAACTCCACGTTTCCTAAATAAAACTTTTATTTTTGCTGGAAATGCGTCAAAACGATTAATATCCTGTGCTTATGCAAAAGAAGAGTCTTGAGGTAAGAGTTCTCCAGAAAGTGGCTGAGGTCACTTTAAACTGAATATGTGAGCAATAACGAATTTTTTTTTTAAAATGGAAACAAAAAAAAGCATCAGAAAGAGACAGTTGAAATTTCTAGGGAACATGAAAGAGGGCATACAAATTTAACACTCACGTGATATATTGAAACAAGAGGAACAGACAAAATCAGCTCATTACTTATCTAACGAGCTTGTGTAAATGGATGAAAGAACAAGAGATAGACAAATATTACTAAGGGTTACAAAGAACAAGTTTTGGAGAGCCATGATCAGTCGGGTCATTGAATTTTTCAAAAAAGAACGACAGAATAGTGCAGCGCTATGATCACACACGACCTTAATGGACATGGTGTGCAGACATATTTAACTTCGTTTTTCAGAAATTAGACTAAAATATTTTACTTGTTCATATGATTGACCCTTAATTGCAATTGATGCTGATATATTGAAATATTGTATAATAATTTATTTTTAAAATCATATCACCCCAAGCAAGGCGGCAACGCCACTGATGTGCAGGGGGCTACATAAGAGTGAGAAGATTAGAAAAGAGAAAAACCGGAAACCACATCCTAAACAGGAAACAAGGGATGAGCCTCTCCACCTGTTCAATAGACGTGGATGGAGTGTGAACCGGGCGATAGTTTAGTCTATCTACTCCAATAAGAATTTCGCATTTCATCGCAATTTCAATGCGTTTTCGTCTTAAATTACTCCCTTTGTAGTAAAATGGTTATTTTCAAGTTAAACTTGTGACCCACAAGATTTCGGTAGCACAGGAATGTATTGAACGTATTTAATCTTATTTTTATACGTTTATTTTTCCTTAATTATATCGGTATGTTTGTCTAATTTTTTTTTAAATGCTTTGCATTCTATTTGATGAATTTCTCCTGCTGGTGAAATTAGTTCTTTTATTTGCACTGTTTAAATTTTTAACTCTTTTTGAAGTGTTTTGTACATTATATTAACATGAGCTACGTTTCTCTCACGTTCAGTAGCTGAGTTTGCATGTAATTTACTGAACCTAGTTTTTGTGTTGACGTTTATTTGCTTTTGTGTTTTCTGTATCGTATTCTCTTAACATTGTGAACTATCTAGAATAATGGACCTTTTAAGTGTATTCTCACAGCTTCAGTTTCTACGTAATACACTGAACCCAGTTTTGTGATGTTTATAATTTTTTGCTTCCAAGATTTTGTATGATTTTCTTTTAGCATTGTTTGTGAAGCAACTGGAATAATAGATCTTTTCAATATGTTTTTCTTTTCCAAATAGATATTCGGGGCCGCAAATTCTAAGGGCTCCTACGTAAAAACCTACAATTATTTTCAATTTTATCTTATGGCATGTTAAAGTACGCCTGTGTGTTTTACACACCCAACAGAAATCTTAAGATAATCATTATAAACTAGTCATACACTTGCAAGCGCTTGTGGTTCACTGTTGTAAATGATATGAGAAAGAAAAATTGTATTGTTTTAATGAACGAATGTAATCGAAACTACCCATAATTCACACAAAAGTATAAATACGATATGCGATAGAAACTGGACCATTTACCTTTTTTAACGACATATCAACCCCTATGGTATATTTAATGCCGAAATCTAAATATTATCTACCCAATTTTATTTTTTTGTGGTGTATGTGTGTGATTTACAAGATTTTCCTTTTCGGTACGAAGAGGTGGATGGGAAGATTTAAGTTTTCTTATCGATCTAAGTTTATTCAAGTATTCGGTTAGTAACCGACGTAAATAACTGATTGTGTGACCAATGTATGCGTTTTAACATTAACTTTTCTGAGGCAGACCAACATATCAGCCAAAGATAACCGTGATTAATCTTGTAGCCATCATCTTTGGATTTCAAATGAAAACATCAAGTTTTCTAAATAAAGAAATTGAAGTCACAATTACTAACCAGTTCTGCTATCTTTTAAGATCAATTTCGGTTTATTGTTAAGTTGCATCCGTCGAAAATAATATTTTTTTTTTACTTTTTCGCAAGAAAAATTATATCCTATCCTGTGGTGTTTTTTTTTTAACTGAGATTTTCATTATTTTATTTTGTATTATCACTTAACTTCATTCTTTTTTCAAGAACTCCAGTGCGTACATTTTTTTTAATAAAGAACAAAATAAGATTCAAAGTAATCATCTAAAGGACACATTATGAGAGGAGAACCTCAACTAAAAACAACAAAAAACTAAACAGCGATTCAGCAATCGATTTTATCCACCGAGCCGAGATCGTTCTCTGTTTTTGCCAACTCGAGCTGATACGTATCAGATATATGCACAAACTTATTTATTAGTACTCATATGTAAGCTTTTTCAGATCATTAAGGTCATTGTCTATTTGTACTTACTGGTTAGAGCGAATTAACTAAGTGCGTGCTACACTCATCCACATTTATGCAAATATTAATATGCATATATTCATGAATATCATCATCATCCGTTACACCCAATGGTGTATAGGGCAGCAACAAAGCTTCTCCACCTCTGCCTATCTTGGGCCAGACTAGTCAATGAACCCCAAGAGTACTACATGGCTTTCATCTCACACGCCACCGTACTTCTCTATATCGTTCTTGGTCTTTCCCGATTTCTTTTGTCATCTGGGGTCCAGTGCAGTGCTGTTCTTGTGATTGACTGTGGATCTTTCAAAATGCCCAATCTATCTCCACCGCCTTCTTGTAATGATGGTGCCCATGTTCTCTTGCTTGCATCTCTTCAACAGGTCTTCATTGGAGATATTCTCTGACCAAAATATTCTCAGTATTCGTCGGAGGCATATGGTGTGAAATGGTCGAAGTTTGGCGAGATTCGCCTTAGTCATTCTCCAGCACTCAGATCTGTAGAGTAGATAGAACACAACTCTGGTATAGCTTGAGCCTTGTGTTGGTGCTGTACTATGTTGATCTCCAGATGTTGTTCCTTTCTTTAAACACACTCCTGGCCTTGCCCAGTCTGCTTTGAATATCCTCTTTCGTGCCACCCTCGGGTCTGATGATACTGCCCAGGTAAGTGAACTTGTCCGTACGACGTAGATCTTCTCCATTCACTTTGATAGCAGCAGGCCGGTTCACGTTCAGTGACATCATTTCAGCTTTCATGGTGCTAATCCGCAACCCTATCTGCTGCCTAAAGGTTTCCAGTCTGCTGGTTTTGTCCTGTATATTTTGGTGAGTATTTTGGTTATATATGTAAAGAATCGGAAACTAAGGCCGGAATACATACATCATTTCTCTAGTATATTGTAATGATAAATCTTTAAAAATATATTTTGTATTATTGTATATAATATTGTATATATTAGCATTTTTATCTCATGGGTTTGTTTCCGTCTTTTTAGGTGCCCCTTGTAAATATGTGGTATTTTGTGGTGTGTGAAGGTTTGGGAGGTGATGGATGGGTTCTTGTGGTGAATGTGCAAATTGTTAATGGGTGATAGGGTCGTAATAGTGTTTAGCTAGGTATAGGATAGTTAATGAGTACCACCCCCTACCCAACCCTTTTTCGGCCTTATGCCATAATTTTTGTATTTTTATACAAGAATAAATCTGTAGCATATTGTAATTTTTGATTTTAGTAGTCAAAAAGTGAAATCTGTGAACGCTATTAAATGCATTTTTAAGAATACGTCGAATTGGAGCTGTTATACTTTTCGAGACGGTGTTTTTAGTGCATGTTAGAAATAATATTCTTGAAAATTCACATTAATTTTAGAAGAAATTGTATTCATAAATTATGTTGTCACAGAGAGTTTTCTCGCTGCAACTACATATCTCACTGTCAGCTCTCTGCCTTAGGGCAGGGGGCGCTCTCTGCTTCCGAGCAGAGTGTACTAACCCAGTCGTGGTTCTGTCGAAGGGTAGAAGCACGACTGGGGAAAAATAGACAGACATTTTATGGCCGGGCCATATAGCCCGGAAATCCCAGTCATAACTGACCATGTGTCACATATTGCCCTTACTGGGAGGGACAACTAAATATAGTTGTTGTTAGAGTTGCTGAGACTCTTCAACTATAACACTGTCAGCTCTCTGCCTTCTGGTAGAGGGCGCTCTCTGCTTCCGAGCAGAGAGCAATGGCCCAGTCGTGGTTCCGCCGAAGGGTAGAAACACGACTGGGGAAAAATAGACAGGTATTTTTTGGCCGGGCCATATAGCCCGGAAATTCCCACTCATAACTGACCATGTGTCACATGTTGCCCTTAGTGGGAGGGGCAGCTAAATATAGTGTTCAAGTCATTTTTCACGTCCATTAAAGCTAGGATAATATATGTTACTGTTTTTATATAGAGGATATGGATGAAAGTACTTATAGACGTTATATATAGGTACGCACCACACAGTATAACCTCTAATGATGATGGAGTACAATGTTGAGAATAAAAATTTTGCATGTATATAGTTTAAGGATTGTAGTTGACATCAAACTAAAAACTACCATGCGGAATTAAGATTTATTTTCACAAAATATATACAATTATTATTAACCAGTTATCTGTCAGTATTAAATTAGACCAGTATTAAATTAGACCAGTATTAAATTAGACCCGTATTAAATTAGACCAGTATTAAATTAGACCAGTATTAAATTAGACCCGTATTAAATTAGACCAGTATTAAATTAGACCCGTATACAGTTGTATTAAAAAGTGCGCAATGTCTATATAATGTGGAGCTTTGAAATATATCCGTTGATTACTCAACCTTAGTTTGAACCTTTCAGGATGTTCAGGCGTTTTATATCAACTGATTCTGCGAGCAGAATCAGGCCAGAGGCCAGAGATAGGCCAGAGATAGGGCAGGAACAGTGCGGGTTCGTCAAAGACACTGGAACAAGGAACGCCATATTCATGATTAGGATGCTCTCTGAAAGGGCATTACAAATGAAGAAAGACTTGTACCTATGCTTCATTGATTACGCGAAAGCATTCGACAAAATACGACACAAAGAATTGATGGAAATGCTAGGCAACCTCGACATTTTCGGCAAAGACATAAGAATAATCAAGAATCTCTACTGGCAGCAAACGGCCTGCATACAGACAGGTAACGACCTCAGTAGATACACAAAGATAGAAAAAGGCGTAAGACAAGGATGTGTCTTTTCACCGGATTTGTTCAACCTATACAGCGAGAATATTTTGAGGACCCTAGATGACACACCAGGATTTGTTATTGGAGGCCACAACCTGAACAACATAAGATACGCGGACGATACAGTACTGATTGCGGACACGGAAAGGAAACTGCAAGATCTCATACAGAAAGTAGCAGTGAAGAGTGACAAGAAGGACTACAAATAAACTTTAAGAAAACTGAGTGCATGGTCATCAGCAAAAGATACAACCCAAAATGCCAAATACAGGTGGGGGATAACAGAATCAAACAAGTCCAAGAATTTAAGTACCTAGGAAGTGTTCTAACAGGAGATGGAAAGTGCGACACGGAGATCCGAAGGCGAATTGGCATGGCAAAGGACGCGTTCCAGAAGATGAGCAAAATACTAACACACAGGGAGATCTCAATAGAAACGAAGAAAAGAGTGCTAGACTGCTACGTGATGTCAGTCCTTCAATACGGCTGTGAATGCTGGACAATATCATCGAAAATGAGGACAAAACTGGAAGCGGCCGAAATGTAGTTCTACAGAAGAATGCTACGGATATCGTGGACTGAGCATACAAGCAACGACGAAGTGTTAGAAAGAATGTCAACAAAAATGAAATTGATGCTGAGCATCAGGAAGAGACAACTGAAGTTCCTGGGACATGCAATGAGGAAGGAGAGCCTGGAGAACCTGATACTGACTGGACAGATAGAAGGAAGGAGAGACAGAGGAAGGCAGCGGATAACATATTTGCAGGGTCTGATCAGGTGGATGACGGAACGGGGGTTGCCAGGAGCAACAGGAGCAAACATACTAAGAGCCACAAGGGATAGGGAGACGTGGAGATCCATGATCGCCTACGTCCTGAAGGGACAGGGCACATAGAAGAAGAAGATTCTGCGAAGTTTTTTTTTGTTGTTGTTCTTCCCAAAAAGGTACAACAGGGATTTCCAGAACGCACAACAGAAAGTTTAAAACTGAAATTTTGAAATTATGTTTTTCAATAATGTTGAACACTTTCACCAGGGTTTGTATGATCCTAAATATATTTTCTGATGTGTTTCTGATCAGAAAATATTTTTTTATAGAAGGTATAGAATGATTTACAGATTTTTTTCTAGAATTTAGCATTTTACTTTCAGAATCTGAAAATCATTCTATGACATTTTCCCTCTGTACTTAAATGAAAAGCTGCAGATTATAAGGTTCCCTAAAAATAAAGTAGTACTAAATCGTAGACATGAATTGACGGTTTTATGTAAATGTTGAAAATATTCTCCCTAAAATTTAATTTTAATTGTTCATTTATAACTTAGGTTCTAATCTAAATCTAAACATATTTATAAATGGAACTTTGACTGTGTGTGTGTGTATCTGTGTGTGTGTGTGTGTGTGTGTGTGTCCGTTACCTATAGACTCAGAAACGGCTGAACCGATTTTCTTGAAAATGGACACAGTTGTACTATAAGCGTCTCCGGGTGTTCTTAGATTGGTTTTGTGTCGAGGTACCCCCGAGAAATATCGAAAATCGATAACCGAAAAAATCAGGTTATAGAAGGAGTGGTCCTATTTTAATAACATTTCATACACTCATAGACAAAGACATAAGAAACGATATTCAGAAGTTTCAAGGTTTCAGTTCTTAGGATAGTGCAGAAAATCGATAATATATATATATATATATATATATATATATATATATATATATATATATCAAAGGCAAAATGTTTGTGTGTGTGTCTGTTTATCTGCCTGTATATCTGTATTTTTTCACCCCTTTTATTTTAGTTTTTGCTTCGGGTTTGGCTCTAAGTAGGTACAATTGTAGTTCTTAGTCTCAGCCATGATACCATTTACTCAGAGGACTTATTTAGCCTTCAAAATTCAGTTTACGACGAAAAAACATATTTGATATCGATAGCAGGAAATCAAAATTTGACTTACATCCATTCATTTTTCTTTCAGTCTACGGTTTCGCTTTAACTGGAAACAACTATTGCTTTTTAGTCTTTCGTGCCAACGTCCAAAGAGTCTGAGCTCCGGAACCATAGATTAGTTTTAAAGCTTTCATTTCATCCGAGCAACGCCGGGCTACACTGCTAGTAGTACTTAAATTTATCTTACTAAAATTACTGACCCTCACAATACTCATTTGGTTTTCCATAGCATATCATAATTACTTTATTCTAACCTAAATAATCCAGCTCTTTTAACAAATTTTTTTAAAAATCCCTAAAATCCAACCTGCTGTTAAAAATAGTGTACTGATTTAAATAATAGGTGTTCCTAGTGTGCATCTTACCCAAACAAAATTAAAATGCTATGTTTTCATATTATACTACATTGTTCTTTGGCGACAAATTTTCAACGCCATGATTCAACCCAATTCTCCCTCTTGAGTGAGAAATATTGACAGACCTACAATCATTGGTTAACTTCCTGAAACCACCAATCATTACGTTTCTAAATAATCACCAATTCATCTGATATTTTCTAAATCATTTTCACCATCTATTTTTAAAATATCACCCGAACAGTATTGTTCTGAAACATGAAAATATTTGTGTTGTGATATAATGCATTTATGAACCATTGTAATAAATAAAATTACAATATTAAGCTCTACTTTGTATTGAGCTTTTTATAAAAGTAAATGTTCGAAGAGTGGGTTTTAATTACGTACCTCTACTAAATCGATAAGAAAATAACATAGTATGAATAAAAAATGTCTCAAACTTAAAAACGAATTTTTTTCATCAAAATGCTTATATTATTATTAAGAGGAAAGATCAGAGTTATTTTTAATAATCTTTAAAATGTTTTAATCGCTTCTAACATGTTCGAAATTTTGGCAGAAAATCTTGTTTTGGTTTGAGTTAGCCGGTAAGCAAAACGCTAGTACTGTTTACAATAAAAAAATGTAATGATGACTGCACCCACTTTTTTCCGGTGACAAACATTTGTAAAATCTCGCAAAAATTCAATAATTGTCGGATTTTAATGTAACTGGGTACTCATTCACATAACAATGTTTTGTCAACACATGATATCATATTCGATAGTAGATTCCTATTTTAACGTCCCCGAAACTACTCTGAAGATGGCTCCTGCGAGCCGAAAGCTTAGAACCTGCGTAATAAAAAAATATCCAAATATTGGACAATTTTCGTCTAGAGTTTCACCGGAAACTAAAGCCAAAATACGATGTTTAGAACGGCTCATCATTAAAAATAAAGTATTTATGTTAGTCATATTAGTATATGTTTAGATAATTATCTGCAGCCTCGATACACTATATATATATATATATATATATATATATATATATATATATATATATATGCAGAGAGAAAAGAAAATCGTCGAAAAAGGCGAAAGTGAAAAACAGTAAAAGTATAAGACCTTGATACCTCGTAAGATATTAGGTCAAACACGTTACATCATTGGCGCTAAACAGTCTATAGCAAAAACGGAACTGAAAAATGGGGAGAAAAATGTTATACTTGTTTGTAAAACTTCCCCGACGTGACTCGTCTTTGAATGATGCACAGATTTTCAAAAACCAATAATGTCCACATATGCTAACATGTAATGTCGAATGCTATTTATATTTCAAATGATGTTTATGCTTTTGTCTGGAAAATTCTTACGATTTACAAGAGAACAAATATGTTTCTTTTGAAACAGTAAAGCTCTCCCCTCCCCATCCACCGGCCAGCAACAACGTAGCTCGGCGTACCATTAACAATCGGCTTTTACAATCAGCCATCTTTTTTTTCTTTTCTCATCGACATTTAGTGACAATCTAAATCATGCTAAAACTTTGCCTCGTCTCTGGATTATTTTCATGTAGAAAATATTACAAGAACGGTATTTGATACGATAATAAATATCAAATAATGTGCACCTAGTTTACATTAAGAATAAGATTATGAGTAAATGTGATTTTTATGAGTGTTTCTTCGTTTGTCTGCCTTAGAATATAATCTGTCAAAATCTCGAGATACTGTGTTATTTACGAAGATTTATTTCGTATTAGAGGAAGCTGTCTACTAGACATCCAGCTGCCAAAAGACTTTGCGTTGGTGTGGAATACGATCTTCACTGGGGTCGACACATTTGTCCTCGTGCTCAGGCAAGTTTTATCCAACAAAATATCTTTACTTTTATGTAATAATATACGAGTTACGAAAGCGAGTCGCTCAAGCGGGACTGAGTACACGTAAAATGGCCTATGGGAACAAATTCAACGCAGACAGGATTCAGATAGAAAGGGAAAAGCGCTTGTATTATGTTAGTAGGGAAAGTATTACTTCGAAAGCCATCATTGAAATTTTTAACTTTTATCTGCCCTAAAAACCATATTTGAATATCACACACACGCGCGTGCGCACACACACTATTGGCTATAATTATTAGGCTACACTAGTTTTTTTAAAAGAACTGATGTATTTCATACTATATTTAAGTGGATAATTCTAAATGAAAATAAAATTGTTCTATTCTTATTAGTTTGCAAATTTTTTACAAGACAAGGAAGCAAAAATCAACTCGTCCAAATCACCTTCAATTTTTTTCATTCTTTCATTGATGAAACTGCAAAATAGGTAATTATTAAATATTTATAAATTCATTTGATGCACAGGTTATTGTGCAGTATTAACATATTTTATATTGTTTTAAGAGCCTTTTATTCTTACTGATCAAACAAATCTTCATTTTATAAAAAAAATAGTCCTTTTCTGTGGAGAATTGGTACTTATATATATATATATATATATATATATATATATATATATTCTTATATATTCTTATATACTTATATATTATACTTATATATATATATATATATATATATATATCTTATATATTCTTATATACTTATATATTATACTTATATATATATATATATATATATTCTGCGGAGAACTGGTACTTATATATATATATATATATATAATTTTAATATTAATTAGGATCGGGTTTTTGGAATTTACCTTACTGCTTTTTCCGCTTGGATTAAAGTATCTGAATATATATATATATATATATATATATATATATATATGCGGTAAAAATCCAGACTAGGATTGGTAAATAATCCGGGATAAGGTTGGTAAATAATCCAGGAGGAACCTAATAATATCGTTAAAATATTAAAACCGATCCAATAGAGAACTCAATGCAAATTAATTTAACTAACAAAGCTGATAAGGTTTTTTTTTTAAATTTAGCTAAACAGTTACTTCCCCTCTATCTACCCCTACCAACCGAAGGGTCAAGCCACATACCTCCTACTGCCAAAGAAAAAATTACTACTAAAATTCTGCTGGCTTAACCCTATAAATATCAATATCCCCAAACTCTTCCTTTACTAGAGCAAACCTTTGGGCTTAGGATTTTTCCACATTATTTAAACGGGGCTGAGAATGCATGTCTTAAAATGACAAGTTGAAAATGAATCTTCCCCCTCTAAAATTAATATGAATTTAATATATATGTATATATATATTATATATATAATAATTTAATAATAATAATAATAATAATAATAATAATAATATATTTAATAATAATAATTTAATATATAATAATTTACTATATTTATAATGTAATTTATATAACGTAGAATACTTGGTATATATGTCCGGTAAATTCCGATAGAGACGAACCCAAAAAACTCAATGTTAAATTCAATAATTTAATTTAACAGAGTAATATAATTTAGAAAATATTTAGGTATTCTACAATTTCATGGGTAATATGTATTTTACAGCAAAATAAGCTGCTCGTCAGACCCAAAAGATATAGCACTTAATAATATTCAAAATGATCACGAAAAATAGTTAAACACAGACGCTCACGTGCCCGTGTCTAGAATAGACATTTGCAACGATAATCTACAAAAAGAAAAATATAGACAATTGATAAATGGAAAGAAGAGAAAAACAAAGATAAGAAAAGGAAAGAGAACGGACAGTATAAAAAGAAAATAGTTAACGTCTTAGATCGACATCAGCGTCAATTACAATTCAACTGCTTTCTTAGAAAAACATGACATGGAAATTTAACATTAAAATTTAGGTTTAAATATAATGGGATATATTTACTGTCCTTTTGTTTTCTCTTCTTTCCGTTCTAATTTTCTATATTTTATTTATAAATTTCTTTTATAAGTTTAATTATATTAACTATATTTATAATATCATAATATTAGTGGTTATATTTTAATTTTTATTAGAAAGTATAATTTACAATTTATTTTATTTTTTACCGTTAATATATCCCATTATTTTTCTTTCTGTCTTTGGGGCTTTTTGAATGAGTGAAGAATTGTTTTTGTAGGTTACCGTTATAATTGTCTTTTCTAGACACGGGCACGTGAGCGTCTGTGTGTAACTATTTTTCAGGATATATTTTGGGTCTGACGAGTAACTTTTTTGCCGTGAAATACGTATTACCCATGAAATTGTAGAATATCTAGTTTTTTCTATATATATATATATAATCATACATCCACACAGACAAATTTTCATTTATAAATAATTTATTTATATATATATATATATATATATATATATATATATATATATAAACTTATTTATAAATGAAAATTTGTCTGTGTGGATGTATGATTTTCTTCAAAATTTACACAGTTGTATTATAAGCGTCTGCGAGTGTTCTTAGCAAGATTTTGTGTCGAGGTACCCCCGATAAATATCAAAGATCGATAATCGAAAAAATCGGGTTATAAAAGGAATGGTCCGATTTTAATCAAATTTGATACACTCACAGACAAAAACATAAGAAACGATATTCAGAAGTTTCAAGGTTGCAGTTCTTACAATAGTGCAGAAAATCGATAATATATATATATATATATATATATATATATATATCAGGCAAGATGTTTGTGTGTGTGTCTGTTTATCTGTCTGTATTTGATTTAACCCTTTTATTTTAATTTTTGCTTCGTGTTTGGCTCTAAGTAGGTATAATTGTAGTTCTTAGTCTCAGCCATGATACCATTTGCTCAGAGGACTTATTTCGCCTTCAAAATTCAGTTTACGACTAAAAAAATCTTATTTGATATCGATAGCAGGAAATCAAAATTTGACTTACATCCATTCAATTTTCTTTCAGTCTACGGTATCGCTTTAACTGGAAACAACTATTGCTTTTTAGTGTTTCGTGCCAACGTCCAATGAGTCTGAGCTCCAGGACCATTGATTAGTTTGAAGGCTTTCATTACACCCGAGCAACGCCGGGCTATACTGCTAGTCTGTATATATTGCTACAAACGTTATTGAATTGAAATAAATATATAATACTTTTTTATTAAAAACAGAATAACTACTTAAATAGGAGTATCGATGAAAACTAATGTTCAAAAAATCATTTCACACACACACAGAGACATATATATATAGTGTTGATTGGTACAATGTTTAGCTCCAAGGTTTCTGTTTTTTCATTTGTTTTACTGATAAAATATATTTTGGTTGGCAGGTTTTTATCGTTAAATGTTCAATATCGGGGTGGAGATGTAGCGTTGAAAAGACAAATTAGTTGACGAGTGAAAGCAATATAACGGTTTACTAACGAAACTTCGAAGTCGGCATGAACCTGCTCAGTTAAAGCAACAGATACTTTGTGTGTGTGTGTGTGTGTGTGTGTGTGTGTGTGTGTGTGTGTGTGTGGCATAAAACTATGACAGTGGCAAAAGGTTTCTTGTCGTGTTTTTTGTCCTTTCTGATTTTAATGAGGTTTATGTTTATGCGACAACATAAAAGGGAGGGAAACCCTGAGAATTTTGAAAATATTTTTTAAAAATATATTTTGGGTGTTTATTTCTTTTCTTTTTGTTCATGCTTTCATGACTTAACGGAAATTTTAAAATGATGAAAACAAGAATACGCATTAAAAGAAACTAAATGAAGTCTGCAAAAGTTTATCCGCAAATTACTTCAAAAGTCGTGAGCATGTACAGTCGTATTAACGCAAACATCACTTTAGACCGTTGAAGTTCAGAAGGAAGAGATGCGTTATACTAAAACACACACACACACACACACACATATATATATATATATATATATATAGTATATTATTATAGTATTATATTATATATATATATATATATATATATATATTATTATATATATATATATATATATATATATATATATATATATATTATTATATAGTATTATATTATATATATATATATATATTATTATTATATATATATATATATATATATATAGTATATTATTATAGTATATTTTTTTATTATAAGATTATAATAAAAAAAGTCTACTGCAACACAAGAGCCGCTGTGTTTCGGTACTAACTTATTAGTATCTCGCCAGGATGACTGACGAGGTTCTAATAAAATAGTACCGAAACAGATCGGCTTGTACTACTAAGATTATATATATATATATATATATATATATATATATATATATATATATATATCGGGAATTTTTTCGGCGAAGAGACGTTTTGTCTCCGGATTTGTATCTAAGACACCTTTTTTGTCTTCTTGTCTTTAACTCTTTCTCCCCAATTCGTAATAGTAAAATTAGATATTCTATTCGTAATAGTATTAATTGTCAAATATTCCTATTGGCCTAAAGTTAGAAATTTGCTAAGTATTTAAAGTTTGGCTAAACTTAAGATTTTTCAGTTTCTTAAACCCCATCATTCAAAAATCGCCGAATGTATTTTATTAAAATGTGGAAAAAGTGAAACATGATTGATTCCTTTTTATTTTTGATACAAGAAAAAGTGATCCTGAATTAAAGCTGAAAGTCAAAATTCAAATTTTAAAGTTTTCATTTTGCTTGCAAAAAATATAAATTATATAAATATTTAAACAGAAGTTTAACGCCACAGATCACACACACACACACACACGAGCCGGGCCGATCCGTGCAATCATAGTGAAAATCCGGGCAAGGAAAAATATCTTCGTCAGAAATCAAACTAAACAATCACAAAGAAAGAAAGAACGAAAGAAAGAAAGAACGAAAGAAAGAAAGAACGAAAAAAAACATCCGAATGAACGCAGGAAAAATCTGTTTATTTATTAATTTTGGGAGAAAAGACTGGTTATACTCAGAAAGTCCGAACCCGATTTCCTGCTTTTGTTCACGTTCTGTGCCTAATTTTCATTGGAATAGCCGAAAAAATCAGTTTCTGGAAACGGATGACACTGATGACGTCATCATATTGTCAACTAATAAATCCGGGAAATTTTCTCTGTGCCTGGTGTTTTTTTAGCATCAGCTACGGCCCTGCACACACACACACACACACACACACACACACACACACACACATATATATATATATATAGTGACATATAGAGATATTTCAAAACACAGTAAATCATTCTTACTTAATGATCCTTTTCAAGCAAGATTTCTAAGAACACGTTGGTGAATATCAAATTGACAAAATTTATTTTCCCGTACTGCGAATTGTTATTCTATCAATCTAATATTTACCAACTTATTCTTCTGATTAAATGTTGGTTGAATAGGCTTCTTAAAGAATACTTTCCAGTGAGTTCATATCTATCTTTATCTCACATATATATATATTTCCTCGCAGCGCGAATTGTTATTCGGCCAATTTAAAATTTGCCCACGTATTCTGACAAATAGTTGGATGAAAAGGATTCTTAAATTTTAACGTTTTCAAATATGATATTCAAAAATGGACATCAGAATAGGTAAATTACGCGTTTCACATCTCGAAAGGATATTTTCAGATTAAAAAGTTATTTATTGATGCATCTAATATAAAAAGTGCATCAAAATACTTTCACAAATTTTGGGTGCGGGTTTCCAACACCAAAACAAGGTAAAATGTTCATATAAACATATGTCCCAAAAACATGGTTGTACCTCAACACAACTACGCATATGATATGATAAAAATATCCTCCGCTTCCTACACAAGCATGCACCAATCGGATCATTGATTGACTGTCTCTTTCAAATACTCTTATATTGTGTCAAATGGTTTCGCAGGTTCCATGACGCGCTGATAAAGCGTCTCTGCATTATTAATATCTGCCGCATAAACCAAATGTTTTTCGTGGCCCTCTCCCCAATAAAGCTGTGAGATCGCCCCTTTTTGAATACAAGAATTGACTCGCCTGATATATACATATGATCCTGCCTATACAGAGAATGGCAATTGTAAAGCAGTTGGCATTTGCCTCTGCTACTATGACACTGTCAGCTCCCTGCGTTCGGGCGGAGAGCGCGCTCTGCTTTCGAGCAGAGAGCACTAACCCAGTCGTGGTTCCGCCGAAGGGTAGAATCACGAATGGGAAAAGATAGAAAGATATTTTGGCCTGAATATATGGCCGAGAAGACCCACATTAAAGATATCTTGTGTCACATCTCGCCTTAAGTGGGAAGGTGGGTAAATACCGTTGTAAAGCAGTCGTCATTTGCCTCTGCTATTATGATACTGTCAGCTCTTTGCCTTCGGGTGGAGAGTGCTCTCTGCCTTCGGGCGAAGAGCACTAACCCAGTCGTGGTACCGCCAAAGGGTAGAATCACGACTGGTGAAAAATAGACAGATATTTTTGGTCTGACTCTATGGCCTGGAAGACCTACATTAAAAAGACCTTGTATCACATCACGACTTACGTGGGAAGGTGGGTAGATACCGTTGTAAATCTGTTGCTTAGTTGATCAGTAAGTTGGTGCAGAGTTAGTTGGAGTTGTTGGATATAGACTCATTACTCGGACATACTATTTCACTTCAAGACTGTATATAGTTATTTCTACTAATAGTATTCCTGAATTGACGAACTCGTGTTCCAGCTTCTATATCTTGTTCAATATAACTAACATTTTTTATATCCGTATCTGTTTTTGTTATTTATGATTTTGTCTGGTTTCTCACCCGAAATCCACAACAAATAAAAATCGAAATGACAGAGGTGAGAGGAACGTGGAGGCCAATAAACAGGTCCTTCATTTATCTATCCATCTTTAATGGAAGATGTCAGCCAGTGTATTGCAAACAATGTGACTAAAATATGCTGGAGCCCCACTATGCATTTCATCTACAATTCCAAACCACATTAATTGTAATCTGATTTTGTTGTCTAGCATGTACTGTACCATAGAGATTTCTATGTTTGTTGCGTACATTTAATATTCTATTTTCTACAAAATCTCTCTTATCCATAAACAAGATTGAAGATAAAGAACATATCGAGAGTGTTATGCAGTAAATCATTGGCAAAAGTTATCCAGTGGTAAGATATCAAAGAGCAAAAGATCCTGCTCTCGTTGCAAATGATACGAACACAGGTGCTGCTCTTGAAGTACCCTCTATGCGATACTATAAGATGTACGACACGATAGGGTCATTTGACGTGTCCTGATGCCTGCAGAATATGCTCTTCATGGTCAAGTGTACGAGCGGATCTCAGTTTTCCTCGAGCCATAATTTCTTATCATGGATCCTGTCTTGGTAATGCGACGATAAACAGCAGCAAAGATTGAATAACTCGGCTGCCTTTCGTCTCAGTATGTATTTTATTAAAATGTGGAAAAAAGTGAAATATAATTGATTCCTTTTTATTTTTTATACGAAAAAATGATCCTGAATTAAAGCTTAAAGTCAAAATTCAAATTTTAAAGTTTTCATTTTGCTTGCAAAAAATATAAATTATATAAATATTTAAACAGAAGTTTAAAGCCACAGATCACACACACACACATATATATATATATATATATATATATATAAACTTATTTATAAATGTAACTTTGTGTGTGTGTGTGTGTGTGTGTGCCTGTGTGTGTGTCTGTGTGTGTGAGTCCGTTATCTATAGACACCAAAACAGCTGAACCGATTTTCTTGAAAATTTACACAGTTGTACTATGAGCGTCTGCGAGTGTTCTTCGCAAGATTTTGTGTCGAGGTACCCCCGATAAATATCGAAAATCGATAATCAAAAAAATCGGGTTATAAAATGAGTGGTCGGATTTTAATCAAATTTGATACACTCATAGACAAAGACATAAGAAATGATATTCAGAACTTTCAAGGTTGCAATTCTTACAATAGTACAGAATCTGATACAGCCGTACAGTCTCGACATCATTATTCGCACGACCGTATGTAAAAATCATCTCTGCTTGCTACCGATATGAATATCCCTCCAATATTAAACGGAACACTTTTCACTTATCTCATCATTATACATATTATACGTTGAAAAGAGACTAGTCACAAATGTACACGAATGACAGGTGTAACCTAGTCTACACTTTAACACAGCAACATCTACAATAAACTGTCTTTTAACTCAAAAACGGAAAATTTTCAGACATGTTTATACGAACTTGATCTTGTTTTGTGAGGAACCCCTCCAAATTTTAAAAAATATTTTTGATAAACAATAGAGAAGAAAAATAGAGCAAAAGTGGGTTAGAATTTTACATCGAGAAAGTTTAAAGGCCCAAGAATGCTTTGCTTTAAATAAATATTTTAAAGTTTGTTTACTAAATGTTTGAATCCTGTTACATCCATATGCATGACCCAGAAAATAAAGCTCATGTAACTTTCTTGTTTTTATTTTTTTATCGCTTTTATCCCAAATATCGCACATTTTAATTCACAGCAACTTCAGAATCATATCTCATTTCTTAACAAAACTCTGGCTATATATATATATATATATATATATATATAGAGAGAGAGAGAGAGAGAAGAAAAACTACTAAAAAGTTGTAAGTTTAAAATTTTTTGCTTTTTGACAGTATTTATTTATTTCTATTATTATATATATATATATTTGGTATTTCAGACCGGCCTTTTTTTTCAGATACACTTAACATTTTTTCTTTAAAAAAACATTTAAATTAAAAGTATTATTACAGTTAGATTTACGTTTAAAAAAATCCAGACTGTTGCTTTCTGCATCACGTGACGGACGCTTCTCGCGATAGACGCTTCTAGTTTAAATTTTAAAGTCATTTGTTTCTAATGAAAGGCCGAGGCCGGTCTGAATATCAAATATATATATATATATATTTAGTATATCGAGGCAGCAAGTAATTTTCCAGACATATGCTATTAAATATAAGAGACAATGAATGTCTATTATGTTTAATCATGAGCCGTTCTAAACGTCGTATTTTTGCTTTAATTTCGGTTGAAAATAAAGACAAAAATTCTCCAACATTTGGATAATTATTTATTGGTTTTCTTCTAAGCTTTCGGCTCACATGAGCCATCTTCAGAGAGGTAGTTTAAACTGAAATATTATAAAATCCACCATCACCGACGATTTTATTTTGTGTTGACATAAAACTCCGCTTGGCAACGGCAATAGTTACCAAAAATAATAAACGCAGTTCTTAAGTTTGCGATGCGGTTTTATGACGTCACACCGCGGGATAGCGCGAAATGACAACAAAACCATCTAGTCAAATGCAATGTAATATGTTATTTCCTGTTTTAAAGTTGATTTTATTGAGTGTTGGTTGTTTTGATTTGATGTACATGGCCTCCAATATCTGCAGGTTCCTCTTACTGTGTGTATGTGTAAGGATCACCGTATTGTTGACCAAAATCTGTCTGATATTACCTACATGTTTATGTTTTTCAGAGAAATGTTGTTTAATAGTACTCTGATCAGAAAGATGACATGTAAGTCTACGGGAGAGCGTGGTTGTGGTAAAACCAATATATGTACTAGGTTTTTGAGTAGTATCAGAGATGCAATCTCTGAATGGGCATGTAAATTGGTACACTACATTGGTTTTTTGTAAAGAATTTAGTTTAGTGCCTGTTGGGTTATTATAGACTATGAGGTCAATTGTTTTAAACTTTTTATAATATATAATGAGTTTAATTTGATTATTACTTTCGACTGGTTTAACATTTCTACGTATTATGTTTTTGAGAGTTTTTTCATCTTGTTTATAATTATTATGTATTTGGTTGCAATAGTATAAGTTAATAGTGTTATGTTTATTTTGATGTAAACCATTATTATTAATATTATCATTATTGTTAGAGCTATTGTTAAGTTTGGTGAGATACATTTTAATTTGTTGATCAATAACGGAGTTAGGAAATCCATTATTGACTAGTGTTTGCTTAATGTTGTGTAATTCTTTATAAAATATAGATTTCGAAGAAGATATCATTTGTGTGCGTTGAAGTAAGTTTTTTATAACAGCTAACTTATATCGTTGGGGACATTCACTATTATAATTAAGAAGACACGAATTTATGCTAGTTGGTTTCCTATATAGAGAAGTAGTAAATTTATGTGTGCTAGAATCAATGAATACATCAAGGAATGGGAGTTTGTTATTAATATTAAGTTCTAATGTAAATTTCAGGACGGAGTGACTTTCAAATTTGTTTTTAAGATATTTAATTTGATCGATATTCTTAGCTAAAACAAAGATGTCATCTATATATCTTACATATATAGAGGGTTTATTGTTGTCATTAATTATTTTATTTTCTAGATTTGCCATATAATAATTAGAAAGAGGGGACCTAAAGGAGATCCCATCGCAATACCATCTATTTGTGTATAAATATTGCCTAAGGGATCGTGAAAGGGTACTTGTGTGGTGCATGCTAATAATAGTTTTTTTATTAGCATGCACCACACAAGTACCCTTTCACGATCCCTTAGGCAATATTTATACACAAATAGATGGTATTGCGATGGGATCTCCTTTAGGTCCCCTCTTTTCTAATTATTATATGGCAAATCTAGAAAATAAAATAATTAATGACAACAATAAACCCTCTATATATGTAAGATATATAGATGACATCTTTGTTTTAGCTAAGAATATCGATCAAATTAAATATCTTAAAAACAAATTTGAAAGTCACTCCGTCCTGAAATTTACATTAGAACTTAATATTAATAACAAACTCCCATTCCTTGATGTATTCATTGATTCTAGCACACATAAATTTACTACTTCTCTATATAGGAAACCAACTAGCATAAATTCGTGTCTTCTTAATTATAATAGTGAATGTCCCCAACGATATAAGTTAGCTGTTATAAAAAACTTACTTCAACGCACACAAATGATATCTTCTTCGAAATCTATATTTTATAAAGAATTACACAACATTAAGCAAACACTAGTCAATAATGGATTTCCTAACTCCGTTATTGATCAACAAATTAAAATGTATCTCACCAAACTTAACAATAGCTCTAACAATAATGATAATATTAATAATAATGGTTTACATCAAAATAAACATAACACTATTAACTTATACTATTGCAACCAAATACATAATAATTATAAACAAGATGAAAAAACTCTCAAAAACATAATACGTAGAAATGTTAAACCAGTCGAAAGTAATAATCAAATTAAACTCATTATATATTATAAAAAGTTTAAAACAATTGACCTCATAGTCTATAATAACCCAACAGGCACTAAACTAAATTCTTTACAAAAAACCAATGTAGTGTACCAATTTACATGCCCATTCAGAGATTGCATCTCTGATACTACTCAAAAACCTAGTACATATATTGGTTTTACCACAACCACGCTCTCCCGTAGACTTACATGTCATCTTTCTGATCAGAGTACTATTAAACAACATTTCTCTGAAAAACATAAACATGTAGGTAATATCAGACAGATTTTGGTCAACAATACGGTGATCCTTACACATACACACAGTAAGAGGAACCTGCAGATATTGGAGGCCATGTACATCAAATCAAAACAACCAACACTCAATAAAATCAACTTTAAAACAGGAAATAACATATTACATTGCATTTGACTAGATGGTTTTGTTGTCATTTCGCGCTATCCCGCGGTGTGACGTCATAAAACCGCATCGCAAACTTAAGAACTGCGTTTATTATTTTTGGTAACTATTGCCGTTGCCAAGCGGAGTTTTATGTCAACACAAAATAAAATCGTCGGTGATGGTGGATTTTATAATATTTCAGTTTAAACTACCTCTCTGAAGATGGCTCATGTGAGCCGAAAGCTTAGAAGAAAACCAATAAATAATTATCCAAATGTTGGAGAATTTTTGTCTTTATTTTCAACCGAAATTAAAGCAAAAATACGACGTTTAGAACGGCTCATGATTAAACATAATAGACATTCATTGTCTCTTATATTTAATAGCATATGTCTGGAAAATATATATATATATATATATATATATATATATATATATATATAATAGAAATAAATAAATACTGTAAAAAAAATACATTTTTAAACTTACAACTTTTCAGTAGTTTTTCTTATACATATATATAGATATATATATATATATAGGTATATATGTCCAGTCCTTAAACGATGAGGATAATCCAACAAGATTACCTTAATATAAAATATTAAGTGTTATATCTATATAGAGAGCTCAATGGACGTTATCCAGAGCAATATGATATTTATAAAGAAAAACCCAACACGTCATTTAAACTGGTTATAAATTATAATTAATTTCTATGAGCTTAATTAGCTCATTTCATCAGACCTTACAATATTCCTTCCATTTGGTAGGTCGGTAAGTATATATAAACATAAACGTCTGTAAGTATATGTGGGCATGTATATATGTATATAAGTTAGTATAAATGGGTGGGTTAGTTTATGGGGTCACACAAACACCAGTATCCATGGAATTGGAAGTTTCTTCAGAAATCAACCGCTTCATGACGGTCTGAACACTCTCAGCCAGATCTGACGCCAATGTCGAAGTCCTGACTCTTTTCCTCTTTCTCTTTTCTTTCTCTTTTCGTTCTTCTTATTTTTATTTTATATATTTTTTATTCTTCTCTTCAGTTAAAGAAAATGCTTATTCCTGCAGAATTTTCTGTACCAAATGGAAGGAATATTGTAAGGTCTGATGAAATGAGCTAATTAAGCTCATAGAAATGAATTATAATTTATTACCAATTTAAATGACGTCTTGAGTTTTCCTTTATAAATAAATAAATATATATATATATATATATATATATATATTTGAAACTCAATGAGAAAAGGGATAACAAAGAGCATAAGTAGTACTCAAAAATATTTAGCATCACGCTAATAATTAATGTATAAATTTAACATAATATACATATAAAGAAATGAGATAACTGCAGTCAAAGCACTGAAACTTTCTGATGAGTCAACAGAACTATTAGCAAAATGGTTCGTCAACGAGACTCCATAGCTGAGGTGCTGAAAATAGCATCAAGTAAAAGACAAAAGTTATTAGCATCGATCATATATATTACTATTTGGTCAGTAATCCTATTTCTACAAGTTCCGTTAAAAACGCCTGACAAGATTAACTATTTGGCTTATTTTTTCCTATGTTCGTACAAGTGTTTTCTTTTCTGAGCACAAAGTGTATGAAAACTGTCCAAACATCTATATATCCGAGCCCTTTAGGCTGTTCTTTTAGTCATTAACAAGGACGATTTATATTTGTAACTGAAGGTGTGATTTTTCTTCATGAACACGACCACAATATATTGACCTTGTTTGGAAAAATAGAACATTACTGTAATTACAGATATAAGCATGAAAAAATCACATTTAGTTTATAGAAAACATTATCCTTAATAATTGCTAGACGAATAGCCGAAAGTTCAGAACTTTTGTACAGTTTTTACAATGTCCAGGAAATAAATCACTTGTACGAACGCAACATTAAAAAGATTTATTGCAGTGCCTCGTCTGTTTTCTTTAACGAAAAGTATGTGTGTGTTAGCGTGATATCTGTATAAAAAGCGTGTTTCAAAAAGTAGAAATCTAGCCTCTCTTTCTGGTCTGCAAATTTGTATAATTTACTAAGGAATCACATGACGTGCGTACATGTTCACTTGAAAAGCGAAGATAACCGTGATTAATCCTCTGACCATCATCTTCGAATTTCAAATGCAAACATCACGTTTACTAAATAAGGAAAATGAAGTCAGAATTACTCACCAATTCTGCCATCTTTTAAGATCAATTTCGGCTTATTGTTAAGCCGCATCCGTCGAAAATCGGCAAAAATCGCTTTTTTCATTTTCGCAAGCAAGATTATATCCTGCGGAATTTTACAAAAATTGTGAGTAGTTTTTTCTTTTTTTTTTTGTTTCGTTAGTTCATTTTCATTTTTTTTTTTCAACAATGTCCAATTCATACTTTTTTTTTAACAGAGAACGTAAATTAATACTATTCAAAGTAATCATCTAGAAGACATTATCAGGAGAACCCCAACTAAAAAATTAAATAGAGACTCAGAAATCGACTTCATCTACCGAGCCTAGATCGTTCTGTATGTTTGAGCCAACTCGAGATGATACTTATCTGAAATACATATATATATATACGAACAAACCAATCTGTTATTACATGTATGTAAGCTTTTTCAGATGATTACGGTCATCATCTATTTGTACTGAAGCGAACTTAGATGTGTGTTACCGTCATCCAGGGTCGGCAAATATTATACGCATATATTCATGAATTTATTATACGGTAATATATAAAGAATAGAGAATCAAGGACTGAATACATATAACATTTATTTCAAAATGTGTATAAGGCCAGAAAATGTCAAAGTGTGTTTCTGCTTGCAGATGAAAAAGCAGAGTCCAGATTGTGCGTATTGGCTCAAGTCTTCCTTTCTATACACTTGTGTATATTAGCAGGCTGGTCACGTTTATATTGATAAACTTGTATACGTTGGCACGTTAGTGAATGAGCGTGTCCATGTTAGAATGAAGTGTTATTGTTTAATACGGAGTCCCCCAAGGGTATATGCCAATTTTTTTCTGTTTTGTTATTTTTAAGATTGCGAGTAATAGTGTGTCACACTGTGATCGTTAGTTTAAAAAAGATTTGCTAAATACAGGAAAGTTGATTAGATCCAATGACTTGACAGAGTTCTGAGTTCAATACCTGGCTACAGCAGTGGTGAACAAAAAAAAACTTAGAGTTAAAGGGAGATAACTAAGACATCCGGAAGTTGTATGACACATGGAACGAGAACAATCTACCCCATTGATCCAAATAAAGGGTTCAGTACGAAATTCTAATCATCGGAAGATGGTCGGAGCGTACAATGGCCGAAACGTTGTGAATATGGCAATAACTATGAGGACAACAGTACGCGCAAAGTAAATAATGTAAATAAATGTCTCAAGTTGTTATTTTTATTAATCGTTTCACCCCAAGCAAGGCGGTTCCGCCACTGATGCTCAGGGGGGCTACATAAGAGTAAAAGTTTAGACAGGAGGAGAGTGAAGAGAAAGACGGACCAGTTACAAGGGGTGTCAGAGAAAGGGCAAGAAATGGATGGAAAAGCAGGTGTGAAGACGATTGAGAAGGTAGAAAGGAAAAGAACAAGATATACGGAGATGTAGAAAGAACTGGAGTTAAGTGGATAAGAGATGGGTATTGACATTGCATTTAAATTCCTGGAGGTTGTGGCCGTCAGGAAAGCAAGTATATGGAAGGGAGTTCCACAGGCGGGGAAGTGCGAGAAAAGAAGCTGTTGTAGGAGAATTGTCTGCTGCATTTGGTAGATCTAACTGTAAATAGGTGGGACCGAGTTGCCAGTCTGGTTGCACGAGTAAACTCATGTGGCATGGGCACCAGTGACTCAAGTTCGTCGGAGCAGAAGCCATGGAAATGTTTGTAGAATAGACAGAGGGAAGTCCCAAAAAAGGGGCTAGAGTCGCGCTGCCAAGTCGGAACCTATCACATTACAGATTTTCCGTTGGAGCCTGTCGAGAACACTGAGTTTGAAGTATTCATGTGCGTATAAATTTCTTCAAAGCTAGAGACAAAAATTGTGAGTCTAAATCTATATCCATTTCAATGTAGTTTTGTATATCTGGAAGGTCCTTATTAGAAAGCTAACGATATGATTTACCTTTACTGGTCGAGGCTTACGGTCCCATCGCGTTGAAACGTTTGTAATCTAATAACACAGCCAATTCTCGCTCAGATGATCATAAATTTTAAAACGTGTAAAAAAAAAAAACTAAATTGAATTCGCGAACTTATCTAAATGAGACTAATAGGAAGATAGTTCGGGCGTGCCTGTGATATTGACAATGTGTTTGAAACCTTTAGAATTTTGTCTGTGTGGTTATTTGAAAGAACAGGTCTATATCCTCCCTCTTCCTACAAGCCGAGAGAAACTTCAGCAGAGACTCACTGAGGCGCTAGAGAATGTTACGCAAAACATGCTACAGCGTATTTGACAGGAGTTGGACTACTGACCACTTACTCAGGTATTTACATTCTAATTATGCCAATTTTTGTGGGCGCACCTTGTTTTTCTGGCTGTAACTAAACTGCAAAGTGATAATAAGCTGTAGAAAAGAATTAATAAATCAATTATCGATTCTGAGATTAAGAGTTTAACATACTAAAATAGCGGATCGGTTTACATTGGAAGTTAATATTTTGAAAATTTTCATCATTTTAAAAAAATGTTAAAAACATCCACGTGAAAAAAAAACACTAAAATATCTGGAAGGATTGACTTTAGAAATATTTTACACAATTTTTAGTTTTTTTTTGTTTTTTATCGTATCACCCCGAGCAAGGCGGTAATGCCACTGATATGCAGGGGGCTATATAAGTGTAAAAAGATTAAGAAGAAGAGAGTGAAGAGGAAGACGAACCAGTTGGAAAGAAGCAAGAGAAGGATGGGAATACAGGTGTGATGACAGTTGCAAAGTTGGAGAGAAAGGAAAGGATACACGGGGTGGTGAAAGAACTAGAGTCAAGTGGTTAATAGATGAGTATTGACATTGCATTTAAATTCCTGGAGGTTGTAGCCGCCAGGAAAGCAAGAATATGGAAGCGAGTTCCACAGGCGGAAAGTGCGAGGGAAGAAGCTGCAGGCGTAGAATTGTCGTCTCCATTTGGTTAATCTAACTATGAATGATTTCTTCTAGTATTTGAGTGACTAATTAATTTTCATTTATTAAATATTTCAATCGATTGTTCAGACTGGCACCGCGTTATCGTTGATTTGTTCCAGAAGATTTTTCATGGTATGATTGAATAAAATCCTGATTTAATTCGGGAAATGGCGCTATTTTGCCTCCAAAATCAATGTAAGCAAACTTACGAGAAACTTGTTCAAATGGAACAAAAAAATCATTGTTTAATCTTAAAATTATATATTCAATAGGTGTTAAAAACTTTTTAGATTTCAAAATATTAATTTCATACGAAAATATTCTCCACTATGGAATTTACAAAATTATGCCACCTGATCATAATAAATTAATTAGCTGGTTAGTCCTATACTTGAGACTTGGATTTTTCACTATTCCCCAGACATAAAATAGGGAGGTCGGTTTATATCCGTATCACTTTATACCCGACTATATATATAAAAGGAAAGATGTCTGTCCTTCATACAAATCTAGAATTTTTATCTGATTCTCACCAAACTTCACAAATATTCTTTAGGCTTCCTGTCAGGTCATGGGCTACTCATTTTTCAGATTTCCCCCCGATAACGGAAATCGATACCCGATATCCGATTAGGTCTGATCAAGATCAGGATTTCAGCTCTTTTATTGAGGTTCTTGCTTCAGAATTTGCTCTAACCTGGTAAAATTATACTTTTTAGTCTCAAACGTTAGTAGATCTTCTCAGACGACTCATTTTCCCCGATATTGAAAATCGATACCCCGATATCCTATAGGGTCTGGTAAAAATCAGGTTTTCAGCCCTTTTATTTTGGTTTTTGCTTCGGGTTTGGCTCTAAGTAAGTATAATTGTAGTTCTTATTCTCAGCCATGATACCATTTACTCGGGGGACTTGTTTAGCCTTTAAAATTCAGTTTGCGACTGAAAACTTGACATCGATACCGGAAATCAAAATTTGCCTTACATCCATTCATTTTTCTTTCAATCTATGGTTTTGCTTTAACTGGAAACAACTATTGCTTTTTAGTCTTTCGTGCCAACCTCTGAAGAGTCTGAGCTCTAGGACCATGGATTAGTTTTAAAGCTTTCATTACACCCGATCAACGCCGGCCTATACTACTACTATATACTTATATATATATATATATATATATATATATATATATATATAAATATGTCTGTGGATAATGTTTGTAAAATCTTTTAACCAAAAGCATTTTTCTTTTAGTCACTCAAATGCGCAGACCAGTAGACGTAATTCATATTGCTAAAAAATGCACTCAAATATAGCCATTTACAAAATACTCTAGTTATGTAATGTAAATTTCAGATCAAAACTGAGGTTAGAAATAAACAGTATTTAACACCTTCATATGTACTGATTTCCGTCTCACTCGACTTTTCTAGTCGACTTCGTATTTTGCACAAATACCTTGGAAAGGTATGAATATTCTCTCCCTTTCTACGGTTAAATAACAGGACAGACTGTGCCTTATAGCCACGCATGGTAACCAATCTAGAAGAAAAAACTGAAAGCAAACCAACCTGGAGATGATTGGGCTCCAAGATATCTTACCCACGACTCTTGTTGCTACGGCTGCATTACACACGGTGTTTGTAAGACTTTAATGAGTAATGGGCAAGTGATCGTTTTCTATGTTTTGTTTCTTATGCATTTTTATTACATTGGTAAAAGAGTGATAAATAGGAAAAAAAACGACAAATTGCTAAGTGCTACAAAGGATATGACGTAGTTGAGATTTTGATCATCCACGTAATGAAGGGATACGGTACGTAAAAAAAAAAACGAAAGCTGCAGCCGACAATTTTCAACTCTGGAAGATAACGGGATATAAACACATGAAGATGGAAATGATTAACTATGATGCACGAAAAGGACAATTGCTTCAAAGAAAAAGATCTTGGATAAAAAAAAAGTTACCTGATTTTAATGACACATTCGAAGCAACATTTCTCTAGGTAACGCCAGTCCTCATTCGGCAAATGACGTGCAAGAAAGGATATGAAATTTAGCTAGAAGCTTCTTCCAGTGATAGCGTATTCTACAAACCTACCACCATTTGTAGATTTTCATTTGCTTTTTAACCATGCAAAATTCGTTGTCTGATGAAGCGTTATAATAATTTGACGATATGAAAGAATTTCCTGAAATACACTTCTAATCAAAACAAGAAACATTTTATCGTGAATCGAAAGCTGAATATACGTCGAAGACCGTTTCTCTCCACCCAATGCGATAAGCCACAAGGCTGCAAGGGGGTTATTGCGAATGAAGAACGGGTTTCCAGACATACGATGATTGTCATTATATTTAAATTTTGATCATAGTTGGCATAGAAGCAAGAAGTAAGAGCGTCGACAGGAAAGAAATGCGAGAGAAACAATGATAACTTACTGTGACATCTAGTGATTTCAGTTTAAGAATAATTAAACCTAACTGCCAAACTAGTACTGCGCTTAAATTCGTAACGTTGATAGTCCAAACAGGAAGACCCAGAACAATTTCTTTGAAAATATAGAAAAAGCACAGGGAAGCTACGTTCAGTCAGTCAGTTAAGTGCCATACGTGATACACGCTTGAGCGATCATGTCTCGAAAGAGACATGACTGACCGGGCAGAAGGTTATCCCGCAGTAGGTTGCCATTATATTCTGCGGTAGACTTGTTGCTAGCCAAGGCTACAGAACACAATCTGTCCTGTTATTTTACCCATAGCTGGAGGGATGTAACGGATTAAGAACTTTCCCCAAGGGTTTTTTGCGCGTAAGTGAATCCATGGAATTTGAAATCGGCTCCCTGATTCCTCGTTCTGAGCTGATATTTACTGTACCACAACGCATATTTCTACGTTACTTCGGTGAAAAAGTGATTGCAACCGAATGAAAAGTCAGGATTGATAACATTAGTTTTTTTTTTATGTTGTTAGTGTTTTCTAGATCAGTCAGTTAAGTGCCATACGTGATACACGCTTTGGGCGATCATGTCTTTCGAGACATGACTGACTGGGCAGAAGATTGTCCCGCAGTAGGTTGCCATTGCTTTCTGCGATAGACTGGTTGCCAGCCAAGGCTATAGAACACAATCTGTCCTGTTATTTAACCTATAACTTGAGGGAATAAACGAATTAGTACCTTTCCCAAGGGTATTTGTGCGTAAGTGAATGCAAGGAATTCAACAAATAAAATACATTACTGACTAAATATGAACTTTAGAAAAGGTATGGTTTTGTTTCTATTACAGATGCTAAAAAATTTTACAACATCTTTTTTATTCGTTTCACCCCAAGCAAGGCAATGCTGCCACTAGGGCGCAGGAGATTACAAGCAGAGGAGACGGATGATAAAAGGAATCAGTATAGGTGATGCTGTCAAAATAAGGGAAAGGTGGGAGTCATGAAAATAGATGGCAATTGACGTTGCATTTAAACATTTAGAGATTGTAGCTATGAGGGAAGAAATCATGGGGAAGGCGGAAAGTGCGAGGAAAAACTGGTGGAGTAGTATTGATAATTCCATTTGCCTGTTTTGACGATAAAACAGTGAGACCTAATTGCAAATCTAGTTGCACGGTAAATTTTTGATGGCGAGACACGGGGGAATAAAACCCGTCAGTGCAGAAACCGTGAAAATACTTGTAGAAAAGACAGCGGGAAACCCACATTCCGTAGGTGAGAAAGTGGCTGAAGGCGACCACCAGCTAAATCGGGATAAAGTGCAATGCAGACACGCCTTTGGATTTTCCCAAGAACCGCGAAATGAACAGCAGGAGTATCTGACCATATATGGAAACAGTATTCAACGCACGGACGAATGGTAGATTTATAAATGTGCCAGATTGATTCTGACGAAAAAGAACACTTGGCTAGGCATAGCGACCAAACCTTCTTAGCAATAGATGTAGATATTGATTAAATGTATTCCTTCCACTTGAGATCTGCTGAGACCGAAGAATTGTATTGCTGTATTGCTTTCAGGAAGACTAGTGTGGTTCATGTAAACGAAAGGTAAGAAAGCTTCCCTATGGTTAAAGGAGAGCAGCTTTTTTCCCCCAACTTTTTTTATAATCATATCGCCCCAAGCAAAGCATTTTACTGCTACCGTTGTGCATAGGGTTACATAGGAGGAAAGTTATGAGAAAGAGTGACAGGTTATAGGGGGTGTCAGGAAATAGGTAAGAGAAGGATGAGAATACTGATGAGAATGGAGTGGACGGAGAAGGGAGCATGAGAGAGAGAGAGAGGATGCAAGTTAGTGAGATAGGAGATTACTATTGACTTTACATTTAAAATCTTGAAGATTGTAGCTGTCGGAAAAGTAAGTAAATGGAATGGAATTCCACAGACGAAAAATGCGAGAAAAGAAGCTGGTGGAGTAGAATTTGCGTTTGCAATTTATTGTTTTCCCAGTAAAAGGGTGGGAACTAGTTGCTAATCTTGTGGGCTCGAGTAAATTCATATACAGGAGGCACCCGTGAGCTAAGTTAATCGGAGCAGAAGCCTTGAAAGTATTTATACTAATACGAACAGGAGTTCCATTCTTTTGTTTCACCATATCAAACCCTACCTGCTACAAGCACGAGTTGAATCGCCCTCATTCCTTATGCCTGTCAATTACAGGGACAAAGATTCACTTAGATCTTCCCAAATAACTGTTACTGTGTTGAGCATGTTCCCGCACAGATGCTTTCCCGAATACTACAATCTTAATCACTTCATATCAAGAGCCAAGTTTTTGTTCCTTCAAGTCTCTTCACTGAGGGGTCCTAAACATGACGTTAAATTGCATCCGGTAGCAAGACCTTTAACTGGGAGGTTGTGAGAAGCATGGAACCACCTCTTAATTGCTATTGTTCTCAGGTCCACCCAGACCCGGAGTGGTAGCTCCTGTTGGGGTCACAGCTATGGACAGATAGTTAACCCCTAAACTGAGGTCAAAACACTATGAAATTATAAATATACAATTTTATAGAAAAGTATACTTTTTCGAAGGAAAAATATTACCAAAAATACATTTTTTAAGGAAAAAAATATATTCTCAGCAAAACATTTTTAATACAAAATTAAAAGACATCTTCAGTTTTCTAAAATAAAAAATTTCATTAAAATCTGATTAAATCAACCTTCTCACTATAACTGAAAATTAAATCGTTACTTTTTGGCATTGAATAACCCACAGAAATTGATGTGCCGTTATACAAAACTCAAATAAAAATTCTCTTCACTGAGATTGTCTAGTATTCACTGCCATATAAGATTACATAACAGCTTATTACTCATTGTTTTTAACGAATTTTTCCTCTTATGTTACGTGTTAAGTGTAACAAATGAAAAAAATGATTGGCCAAAACTCAGAGATAAATCACAGACAAATATTTAATTTACAAAACACACCAAATAAAATATTTACAAATATACAATTTTTGCTGCATTCAAAACTAGAAACAGAGTTTACTACTGGTGTGGGTAACGAGCAGAGAAAGTGAAGGTCAGGTGTCAAGTATCTTTACCCCGTTAAGTTGGCGAAGAAGTTAAGTGCTATACTTTTTAGAAATCCTCAAATGAGTATATAAAGAATAATTTTAAGTATGGCCAATGAAACAGTCAAAAATATGTATTTATCCTTTTTGTTCCATGAGGTTCTTTTTTAGGTTGTAGTTGGTCAGTAACTTTTCTTATAGATTCTTTTGGCTGGATATAAATCCTTGAATCACAAACTGGAGTTGATAACAACAGCAAACCCTGGTAACAACTGACTACTTTCCGCCCCAAACCTATTTTTATAGGGGCTAATACCTAATTTGCATATTTCTCCAAGTTTTAGAAGTCTCGATTTTACTGGAACATTCTGGCATCTTCCAAACATTCTATTTCTAATTTCTCCATATTTACGACTACTTCCTAAATTAATTTTTTTTTGTAATAACAAGTAGGACACAATAAAATCTCTTACTAGAACTTTTTAGACATTATTAATATTATTTTTATATATAGATGTATCCTCGTTACACTTAATACATTGCTTAGCTTAAGGGATTTCTGATTTCAGTCTCGTATCCTCCATCTTATGTCATAATTCTTAGATATTTATTTTGTTTATTTGGACACAATTCGTATATTAGGCTGTCCCCTTTTGATGACAACCAAATATTTTTACAATTAATGTTTAGTCCTTTATTCTGGCTTTCCTTTAAATTACGTAAGAACGTCCGTAGTTTACTTTCTGTGTATCAACACTGTATCATCTATGTCTCTTATGTTAAGATTGTGATCTTTGATAATGAATCCTGGTAGGATCTTTTATTCTAACAGGATCGCCTGCCAGAATTAAAGTTTGGTTGAGAAGATACATCTTTGTCTTACGACCTTTTTCTTTGTATTTACTGAATAAAATTTTGTCTCCGTACACGTGATTGTGGCGAAAAAAATTATCGGTTCGACCAGAAGGCCTTAACAAGTTGTCATATTTGATCAGCTTCCCGGATTTGGGGAAGTTAGTTGAAAGATTTTTCCTAGTCTTTCCTACGGTATCTTCAATGCGGAAAGACTCCAGCATAGTATGGAAGGGACTCCAGCATCGTGTGCAAAGGACTCCAGCATCGTGTGCAAAGGATCCCAGCATCGTGTGCAAAGGACTCCAGCGTCGTGTGCAAAGGATGCCAGCATAGTGTGGGAGAATTCACTTAGGAAACAGGATAGCATCATTTGTGTTACATTTTTCAGAATTTTAGAGCATATACATTCGTTTTGAATCACAGAGCTAAATATTTAAACAGAAAAAAATTCAACTGATTGTACAAATTTTCATTGTACTTTTAAAATTTTCAAATTAGATATTGCACATTCAAATCAAAATTATTGATTAACATTCAAATTTCTTGTTTTGTTCTGTTTTTATTGAAGTATTTTCGACTGCCTCAATCATTCGTTTAAAAAACAAATGGCTGTTGTCTGAATGGTTAGATTTCGTTGGCTACATCATGGCATAATTAAACAAAGACATTGTGGGATGAATTTAACAACTAGTTTAACTGTAGAATCAAATAAAAATTGAATATTTTTCAATCAACAAAAATTGAAAAATTCTCAAAACTAATTTCGCGCCAGTGAGACTTTCTTCGAAAGGCTTCTGTATATTGAACTATAATAGTAGTAATAGTAGTAATAGTAGTAATAGTAGTAAACATAAGAGCAACAGAAAAAGAATGACTAAATTTCTTTTATCTCAGGGCTGGCATATTTGAAATTTTAGCCCTACCTAAATTCGTACATAAATGTCTTAGTTTCAGCTTCATAGCTTCGTACAAGTTAATCAAAACAAGTTATTAGGCTGGGATTTTGTAAATATATATATATATTCTATTTAAAAACGAGTTAATACGCTAATCATATTAAGCGTAATGACTCGTTTACAAATGAAAAATATTCAAAAGTTCTACAATATAATTGTATTAAACACCTTAATACAAATGTGCACTGTTCTAACTTTATTATGACTAAAAACTACCCTGATTGAGCACTTTGGAAAAATAGTAGACTTTGATAAACAGTAGCTACTCTGGCATGTACGCATTGCTCATTCAATGAAATGAATTAGAGCGCTTAGCTATTGGGCGCGTATAATGATATGCGCTAAAAAGTCTGCCTACTTCCACCGAACGCCCATAGCCCAGGGGTAGAGTCGCCGACTGACGCCATTTCGGTCGGGTTTCAATCCTGGGTTAAGAGCAATCGGAGTCTCCCCGTGTTGATGAGCTGTGAAACAGATCTGTCTGTGAATGATTATATATATATATATATATATATATACACACACATACATTGCAGATTGTATTAAAATAGTACTCGATAACATATCTCAACTATAGAAATGAATGCACATTTTTTTTCTCACTGGTAGCACAACTAAGTTTTATGACAACACAATCATAAGGTGTTGAGTTAAGGGTGAAGATCGCGTTTTGCATGAAAATCCAAGTCGTGTTACCGGTTAAGGAAAATCTCCGTTTATTTTACTCTACCGGGCTGAATTTCAAAAAATCGTATCAAAGAAAACTTTGCGATCTCTAGCAAGAATCGAAACTGCATCCCTCAGGGCAGAGGAAGCCACAATTATCCCGATGCATCTTAAGACTTAGTCACGAAGAGCGGTCGGCCAATACGCACACAAGGAAGATATTTAAGTTGCCATGTATGCACATGTTTGAGTCCTGCGCATACGTGCGCGTATGTGCGAATATAAATTGCACGTAGCTGCATTTTAAACAAAATAATAGCCAAAGAAATGTTCTTATTGTTCCTGTGTATGCTCCCGAGTGAAAACACGGATTTTCCATTGAAAATTCTTCCGAAAGCAGAACAAATCCAAGAGAAAAGGAAGGTCTTTCTACTTTGTTATCATTGGGAAAATTATAAGCCAATGTGCTGATTTGCACACGAATCCACGCAGCATTCTACAGGGCTGTGTGTATATCAGTAGGAACATGATTATATGCAAACAATATTATCTCCTTTAATGTAGATTCGAAGATTGGCCTTGATGATTGAATAGTTCGTCTTGTTTTGCTTATTTCATTTTATGCTTGCTTTTACGTTTGGATTTTATGCCTTGCTACATTTTAACATACCGTGTAGGCTTTTAGAATTTTACAAGCACACACGAGAACGGAATGCTCAGAGGAAGCAGTACAAAGTGCATATTTAAAGAAATTTCAGATTGGAAATGTTTCATAAAAAAAAAAATCATGATTTCCATTGAGGTTCAAACACTTTTCCGATCATAAAACAGAAAACCCGGAACAAATTCAGCCACCAAGCATCCCGTACATAGTAACAAATTGTGATTGCTATATCAATAGTAAAAGTGATAGATATATCGATTTGAATAATATAGGAATTATTTTCGCAGATAGTGAATGTGTGTATGTATATATATATATATATATATATATATATATATATATAGCGAGTGATAGGAGAATCGAGTTGATTCACTGATTAGATTCTGAGTTTCGTGATCATCCGAATTAATAGATTTCCTAATTGAAATGGACATTCACTTTCCAATGCGGATAATTTTATATATATATATATATATATATATATATATATATATATATATATGCCTGGCTTAATTTTTCTTATCTATATAAGAAAAATTAAAGCAGACACGTTATTTCATGGTAAATCTGAAGTGTGGTCTTACTTCAGGCGAACAATCATCAGCTTCCGTCTTTATTTTACAAAGGATTTTACACGAACCTTTTTCTTTTATTTGCTCTGTATGTATTTATATACATATATATTTAGAGCTCTCTTGGAGAGTTATCCTACCACTGTATGTACAGGATACTCCTTTGGATTCTTCTATACCCACAGTGCATATACTATATATATATATATATATATATATATATATATATATATATATGGTTGATTTTGGTATAGAAGACCTCGAGAATTTGATTGTTGTTTATTATTTCCCTAATGTAATATATTGGTCTCAAGTATTTTCCTGTATTGTTAAGTGGGAACAGAAAATGTTTTAGATGATCTCTATTAATTTCTATAATTTTAACAAACTTAATCATATATTAGTAAAATACATACTGTCAGGCCAGTAAACTATTTTTATAAATTGCCTAATGCACTATTCCTTAAAGCCCGATGAGAACTATTTCGTCAAAACCTGGGTATTAAGTAAGTGGTAAATATTTTATATATATATATATATATATATATATATATATATATCTCCATGACTTTCTTTCGTGGAAAGAGATCAGGGTATTGAAAAAAGCAATTATCGATCTGTGTAGTGTGGACATACTGACAATGCATTTGTGTGCTATATTTCAAATGAAAACGAAATACGAAGCACACTGGAATGCCAAAATATGCCTTTCAAAATCTAACGTATTAAATGATAGGGAAATTTCATTAGAAACCACAAAGAGCCGAATTATTTGGTATCGAACACTGGACAGTTTCTTCGCAGCTGAAGAGTGGGACAGAAAATGTATGGCTATGCAGAAGGATGTTGAGAATATAATGAACGTAACTTGCAACGAAGGAAAATAGAAAATAAGTCTGTTATAATTAGATTTCCTTACATTCTTTTTTTTTTTTTAATCATCTCACCCCAAGCAAGGCATTCCACTGCCACTATTGCGCATGGGGCTACATCGGGGAAGGTAAAGAGAAGAAGTGGTTAGACATAGGGAATGTCAGGAGGAAGGTGACAGATAAGTAAGGATAGCGAGGATGAGGGTTGGGCAGATGGGAAGAGTGCTTGATAGAATGGGAGCAGGTTAGTGTGTTAGGAGGTGTCTATTGACCTTACATTTAAACTCCTGGAGATTGTAGCCGTCGGGGAAGCAAACGTTTGGAAGAGAATTCCACAGTCGGGAAGTGCGAGGAAAGAAATTGTTGGAGTAGAAGTTACGGCTGCATTTTATCGGTTTCACTGTAAAAGGGTGGGATCTAGTTGCTAATCTAGTATCTAGTTCAAATTCGTATTTAGGGAGCACTAGCGATCTAAGTTCATCGGAGCAGAAGCCGTGAAAGTATTTATAGAAGAGACACAGGGAAGCCACGTCGCGCCGGTGGGAGAGAGACTGCAGGCGGTCTGCCAAGTCGGTATCTATCACATTACAGACCCTCCTCTGAACCTTATCGAGAAGCCCGAGGAGAACAGCAGGGGAACCCGACCAGATATGGCAGCAGTATTCAATGCACGGGCGAATGGTAGATTTATAAATGTGCAGGATAGATTTAGACGGAAATTCTGCCCAGTTAGTCATGTTTCTTTCGTGACATTATTATCCTAGCGCGTATCACTGTCTCCCGATTTTATCAGTTACTTAACTGATAGAATCGGGAGACAGTATAAAATCCAAGGACTAATAATGAGGATTGATTGATTGACATTTGTTTGGAATACAGTTGGAGTCTTTTAAGTAAGATATATGGACGAATGTCATTAAAGTTCTTTCATGTTGGTTGTTTGGTTGATTTCTTTGCCACGTATCAACATCTATATGGGTTATTTAATGCTAAAATTTAAATATTTATACATAATTTTGTTTCCAACTGCACGTATTTTGTACCTAAATTTATGTTCAGAGGAACGGGTATGTTTTAATCTATTTTCTTTATGAAAATTTATTGTTGATAATCGTCCCTATTAAAATAAAAACCGTTGTGTGCATTTCCCCCTATAACACACATTTATATATCTATCTATATGGCTATTGGGCGTGTATAATGATAATATACACGCTAAAAAGTCTGCCTTCCTCTACCGAGCTCCCATAGCCCAGAGTTAGAGTCGCCGACTGACGCTAATTCGGGCGGGTTTCAATCCTGGGTTAAAAGCTATCGGAGTCTAACCGTACTGATGAGCTGTTACACAGCAAAACAGATCTGTCTGCGGATGACTATATATACATATATATATATATGTATGTATATATATATAACCTATTATTTTGCCGTCGTTTTTTACGGCAAGTGTACTCGTTTTACTATAAACATGAATTGTATCAATTTTTTTTTTTTAGTTTTGCTTGGATTGGCATTTTGCTATAAAAATGTACTGTTTGGGAGTACACTATACGAATATAGTATAGGGAGCCGAAGTGATATCACTCCATTCAGAGTGGATCTGGGAACAGTAATTAAAACCTGATGTTCCGCTAAGTTTAATATATTGAAAACAATATTCACAGATATAAACAAGTAACTAATGTTCTATTGTAAAAATGTAACAGTGCGAGTGACGGATAATAAACACCGAAACATTGACAAAGCTAAAATAGCTAAGAAACCGGATAGAAGAATGTAATGATATGAAAAAGATACCTTCAGTGATATATTTTCAAAGAAAAATCTACAAGTGTTAATAAAAATCGTGCTATTCAATCTAGCCGACTTCTATCTCCACGGCTGTACTGAAGCCACTTTGGAAAGTCACGGATAACAAGTTCAAAAACCTAGCGTTTTTTCCTTCTATCCAATAAGATCACTTTAATACAAAATGAACTGGCAGCCAGGGCAAAAAAAAACTATGTTGCATGCAGATCATGTAGCCTTTAAGAAGCTAACACAGCGGTCGTACGACCGGGAAGTGAAAGGTGTGCTCAATTGACTCCAGTTCACCTCACCGGACCCACTCTGACGAACACACCAGTCCAACTGCGTAAGTCATTTTACCAACCCAGAGCGCATTGCATATCACCAGCCAAGTGAGGAGTGGTGTCACATAAGTGACGTCCAAGGAGATATTGATCAAAACTCGGCAAGGTTAGACCAGCACCTCGATTAGACTAGCGTGAACGGCACCCTAACTCTTTATCTAATGCCTTTTTCGACAACGACCAGATATTAGGAGCTAGCCAGTGTTCGAGAAAGAACTTTCGGTGCATGATGGCTTTCACTGTAGAAAGAGCAATCGGTTTTTCAATTATTCCCAAATTTTCTCCTGTTATGCAACCCTCGCCACCAGTTGCCTCATGTCGTGGAAATTTGGCCAAATATTTGTCGAGGTCAGACTAAGCTCCCTGATGAAAAGCTTATAGATGTAGTTAGGAAACACCCCGAAAACCACGTCAGGTTTCTCCCACCCGGCCATGTGACATAACTATCAGAGGCACTGCGACATTCCTCTGCACCAAATTTTGCGACAGTAATCGTTGCCTGTGCAGACATATTTACGCTAGATGTAATTACTTGGGTTTGGTCCTATCACTATCTCCCGATATGACATCGCCCTCAGTTGGAGATTCTTGTCTTTTATGCCGTTCATCTATCTAGGTTGAATCATCTGCTGCAATCGGCGTCAAAAGACCTAATTATGTTTTCAAAATGTTCCCCATCATTTACTCCCAAACACCACCCCGCCTGTTCGCGGTGTATTTTTGGGTTGGTTTAAGTTTAACGACCCATCAAACATTTCAGTCATTTAAGGGTCAGTCTTTAAAAATAATTTGTTGGTAATATATTTTTCACTCAAAAAAGTTTTGTTGGTAATATATTTTTCATTCAAAAATGTTTCTTGGTAATATATTTTTCATTCAAAAATGTTTTCTTGGTAACATATTTTTCATTCAAAAATGTTTTCTTGGTAACATATTTTTCATTCAAAAATGTTTTCTTGGTAATATATTTTTCATTCAAAAATGTTTTCTTGGTAATATATTTTTCATTCAGAAAAGGTTTTGTTGGTAATATATTTTTCATTCAGAAAAGGTTTTGTTGGTAATATATTTTTTATTCAAAAATTTTGTTGGTAATATATTTTTCATTCAAAAGGTTTTGTTGGTAATATATTTTTCATTCAAAAATGTTTTGTTGGTAATACTTTTCTTTCGAAAAAGGTTTTGTTGGTAAAAATTTTCATAGCATTTTGACCCCAGTTTGGGAGTTAACTATTTACCCATAGCTGGGGCCCTAACTGGTGATACCACTCTGGGTCAGCGTGGACCTGGAAACAACAGCAATTAAGAGGTAGTTCCATGCTCCTCACAACCTCCAAATCAGAGGCCTTGCTGCCGGATGCAGTTTAATGCCATACTCAGAACCACTGTATTGTTGGTAGTAGCTGGCCCAGGATATCTTTGTTAAACAAAGCTTTGCTGAATTTCATTTAACCAGACCTTATATTCTAGGATTAGCTTTATCTAAATTTATGCGTACCGCACAAGCTTATGGTCTGTATAAACTATACTATGAAAACTTAGACAATAAAAGTGTCTTACGTTGACCCTGCTAACTAGAAGCCGGTCTATGTAGCTAGAAAACTGCCACATTCCCAGGCCGATAATAGTTATCCAAGTTCACTCTACCCGCGTCGGGTGTTCATTTTAGAACTTACCGACCAGATAAAGTCTGGTAACAAAGTCCCAAACGTTTATTTATTTTTTTTGTCTTACATAAATGTTAATACCCTTCCTAGCTACTCCGCGGTCTAAATCCCAGATCAAAGACGTCGTTCCAATCAAACACAAGAACTACCAGTTTCCACGGTATCACAAATCGATTCTCTCTAAGGAAAACTTTCCACTCCCCACAAAGGAGGTAAAACGCTGTCTTTTATAATAATATGCAGCACACAATCTACCAGCCGGATTTAGGAAGACAAGTGAACAGTCTACGTCTAAAGAACGACTTACTACCCAAGAAACACCCCTCGAGCGGAAAAGTGGCGAAGCCCTTGGATAGCAAAACCTTATAGTTACTTTCAATAAAGCGAGTCTTTTGAATATAACATTCACGCCGAGAGCACCTTGAGGTGATGCAATGGTTAGCAAGCTTGTCTCGCTAGAACTATTGCAATTCAGTAGTGAGTTCGATCCTCACTGGGCGCTCCATACTTTCGGCCTTGTGCCATATCTAAGCTGCGCTTAGTAAATTGCTATAACATTCACGCCGACGCTTGCGAGATTTTGGTGAGCTGAGCCGTTTTCGATTCGGATCTCAACCGTCGGACACTTATACTTGCTAACAAGAGATCGATCTTACAGGAGTTCCGCAACCGGGACGGAACAAATCGGCAGGTCGGCTCAGGACACTGATGAGCTGTCCCATAAATCTTTAGACAATTTCAGTCTTTATGAAACCATCTTTTTCTCGCGCTTCCCGCCTGTGGAACTCCCTTCCACAAGTCTGCTTTCCCGACAGTTACAATCTCCAGGTGTTTAAATGTAGGGTCAATAGACACCTCCTATCACACTAACTCCCAACTATTCTCACAACACTCTCATCTACCCAACCCTCATTCTCGGTATCCTCACCCGACTATCACCCACCCTCTGTTATTTCCTATATTTCACCAGCCTTTCTCCACTCTACGTAGCCCCCTGCACAGTAGTGGCAGTGACATGCCTTGCTCGGGGTGAAACGCTTATAAAAAAAAAAAAAAAAAAAAATATCCGTAGGAACCGTTATTTTACTACTATGCACAAGAATGTGTAAATAAATATTGAGACCCTTCCTGCTTACGTTTTACGAACTTTTCATTTTGAAAAGTTAGCACACCCTTCACACATCTTCCCCAGTATATTTTTCGTGATCTATTGATCTTTTCTTAAGTAGTTCCTCTTCTTAGCTTTCCAATGAAGAGCTCTTAGGCCTTTCACTGGTAGTGGTGGTGGTAGTGTTAATAGGATGGGATAGTGAAGTTGAGAATTGAATGGTGAACTAGGTAAGTAGTGGGGGGGGGGGTGAAAGAGTTTCAGAAGTTGATCTATCTGTGTAGAGAAGCCCATTCTCGCCGCATTGCCAGGAAGTTGGTTTCTGTCCTGATACAATAAGTGGCAATTTTCTGCCATTTATCCCATTAGGGGCGGTGTTGAAAAAGTTATAGCTCATTACGTAATTTTGCCATACTCCTATTTTTCTTTCTGGAATCACCTCTATCAATTCTCCATATTGCATACGGGCACTTCATATGCAGTGACACGTGTTCGCCGACGTTTTTAGTATTCTACTCAGTATGCATTCTTTGTTTTTCAAGTTCTTGATCAGTGCAACTCATTCTGGGGTAGACAATAGTATGTCCTGCAGAGGGGAGTACATTTCTTTGCAAATTTGTTAGAATTTTACACCCGACATCTTCATAACAGCTCTCGTTGGGTTTAATTAAGTAAGTCAATTAGAGAACTGACATATCTGGTCACCTAAACAGTGGGAAGGGAGGGTGGATGAAACAAGGAAAGTAGAGACTGAAATAAAACGAGTTCGATGACCATAAAAACAAACACTAGCTAATTAAATCAAAAAAAAACTAAGCACACCAGTTTAACTATTTTTATTTCATGTAAATAAAAAAAAAATACATTTGTGGCACAAAGCCGATTTTGGGAGAGGGACCAAAACTCAGGTTGGCCTTCATTCAGTCAAGTGCCATACGTGATACACGCTTGGACGATCATGTCTCGAAAGAGACATGACTGACTGGGCAGAAGATTATCCCGCAGTAGTTTGCCATTGCTTTCTGCGGTAGACTGGTTGCCGACCAAAGCTATAGAACCCAATCTGTCCTGTTATTTAACCCATAAATGGAAGGTAGACACGGATTAATACATTTCCCAAGTGTATTTCCGCGTAAGTGAATACAATGTATTCAACTGGAATTACCTATCCTATACCTAGCTAATCCGACTCAAGCATTCTTTACAATTTTCTTATCCACTACAAGAACTTGTCCATCAGCATTCAATCCTTTATATACAAAATACCGCAAACGTACCAGGGACCTAAAAAAAATACCCCAAATGAACAAAAAAAAAATTACTATGTACAATATATACAAAAATATACATAACAATTCAGCATGAAATGACATGTGGGTAGGGCATGACAGCAAATCCCCAAAATAAAATTTTCAACTCAAAATACAAACAAAAGTGATGATATTAGTTGAACCCAACCATCCCACAAAACAAAGAGGCCGCTGTATTCTGCCCATAGGACAAAAATAAATAGGCACTCTTTTTACAGGGAGTGAAGAGAGAGGAAAATAAAATGGACGGCAGGGGTGCGTAATGCTGGACCAGCTTAACTACTTCCGGGAAAATTACTGCTATATATCAATCCGCCTATATCTTGGTCGCGAAGTCAACGATTGGTTGTCCGTGACCAAAAATTTGCATGACGTCCTCATATATAAACAAGAGTCACGCGCACTCTTTTCTTTCTTTCTCGGCCGACGTAGGATACACTGAGCATGCTGTCGCTAAGTTTGACGAGGTAAGCCACCCCTTTTCTTCGCTATTTCTTTATCGCTCACGGAAAATACGGCTATCTTAGACGCCGTGTACATCTGCTGAATCAAGGAAGGATTACTTGGAACTTCGCAAGTTCGCAATGCCCGCATTTCTCAAGTCTGTTCTGTGTTAGTTATTGTGGTTGGCAGCTTATGTCATAAGGAAACGTTTTTTCATTGCCTATACCTGATGAGGATCTGCCATGTGAATGCTCCAAATACGTCTAAAGTTGAAACGAGAATGGTTGGATGATTTTCTTTAGCGGTATATCACGTTCTATAGATTACTTAATGTTGAGACGAAATGTTTTGAACACAATGTTTATGACTTCATCTTAATATTTTAATGCAAATGTATGCTTACAACTAAAGATAAAATATACTGTTGGTCATTTTGCTTTAAACATTTGTTGGTAATTTTAATACAAATTTGTTGGCAATTTTACTATAAGTTGTGGTAACTTAAAAGAAAGAACCAAGTATTGTACTCACCGAGGGTAGGTCTGGGAGGGGAGGTAAGAGCTCTGTCGTCGTCTAAAATAGTTACTTTTTTTCCTGGCCGAACCAGGGCCACGGGATTGACTATTCTTATAGACGATCTGCCCTCGTCGAATCACGTTAAACGAGACCTAAAGAGATCAAAAGCTGCTGCAGTCTTTTTTTTTTTGCGTACCTGTTGTAAAGCTAACTAGTTACGGACAAGAGCGCTGTGTGTTACCAGTCATTTTGACTTTTGTTACCGTTACAAGGAAGACTTTGCTTGTAAGCAACGTCAGAATTTTCGTTGCAAGAAGATAAGATTTAACCACATACTGTCTTTAAATAACAGTAAATGCAGCAAAAGTACTGCTTTATCCTGCACTAGTATCATAGCCCGGCGATGCCCGTGCAACTCAGAATATTTTAGTAGTAGAAGATGCCACTTTTTATTGTATATATTTTGTTTTTGTTTGAAAAAAAAACACTTTTTTCAAAAGAATATTTTTGTTTCAAAATTACGGAGAAAAAATATTCACATTCATTTGTTGACAAGTGAATTTTTAAAATGTCGGAATAAAATTAAATATAAAAGCTTATTTTCAATTTTTTTAATAAAAAAAGTATTTTAGTCGCATTTGACACGTGTGATTTGACTTCTGTGACGTAAAATGTCGGAATAAAAATTAAATATAAAGGCTCATTTTTTTTTGTTTTTTTTTTTTAAATAAAAAATTTTTTATTCGCGTTTGACACGTGTGGTTTGATTTCTATGACGTAATTCAGCAACCATCTTAGATGCTTTACGGAGCAAATGTAAACAATCGCATCCATTGGCCAAAAAGTGCGAAAGGGAAAATTGCTGAACTTAAACTCAAAATGTATGTGTCGACCTGGTGTCCCTAGAAAGTTTGAATGGTGTAGTTTAAAAAATGTAGGCGTGCATAGGGAAGTCACACACACTCAGATTGCCTTATATATATAGATTACTGGAAATTAAGAAACCAGAACCCTATTACCTGGAATATCTTGCTTAAATTCAGATCTTACAACAGAAAAAGCGATAAATGTAATCTATTTTTCAAAAACTTGTCATCTTAAACCGTATCAATAATCCTAATTTGCTTAGTAAAAAAGTGATTTAATGACCACATGCTGTCAGAGGAAAAATATTTAAATTCTTAGACCCAGAGTGATATAATTTTCTATACGTTTGCCCGTTTCCCTCCCTTTTTTCTTTCTCCCGCAATATTTAACAATTATGAATTAAACGTTTTTAATTTTTGCTTCTGCATTGATTTAATTTTAATTCTAAACTTTACTTTTTAATTCTTTTTAATTTTATATCTAAAATTTTAATTTATCTACTAGTAATAGAATACTTAAATTTTTACGTTTTATAATTCACGCTTCTTTGGTTTCTTTTCACTGCATTTTATCTTTATTTTTATATTTTAAATTTTAATTTTATATGTAAAATTAAAATAATTAAATTTTTAAACTTGCTATTAAATAAGCAACTTTATACGATTTAATTCCTATGAGTATTGCGTGAACTTAAATTCAAATCTAAACCGTCAGTTTGAAATATGCACCTGATGATTGCATAACGCATGATACTCCGAGTCGTGCCATAGACGTAGGATTATATATAATTGAGACATTATTTTTAGCAGTTACCCGTATTTAAAGTAACCTCTACAGGTATTTTTCCAACAGTATTTGCTTCGTTTACCGGCTTTTGTATTTAAATACTTTAAAGAAAATGCCTTCTGGCAGGATTCGAAACCTCGTACCTATTGGCGGGAGAAACTACGGTCTGATACAGCGTACTGGATCGGCTTGAAGATTTAAAGCAAATTCACTTATTTAGGTTTATCGGGAATGCATATCGGCTAAGTTCCGTGACTGAAACAAAGCATTTCCTCAAGAATCAATGGATTTGTATATTTGTGAATCCGATATACTTTTACTTCAAATGCTGTTTTTAGCGAAGAAACGTTATTTGAATATCTTCTACATTTCACACCGGAAAAAAAATTATCGGCATACCTGTACGACCGGCAACCCACCTGTAAGTATTTTTAAACAAAAACAAATATTTCCGAAACGGTGTTCATTAATTTCCTACAAGTTTTGAAAAAAACCCAAAACAACTTTTCATTGTCTTTTACTCGACCTTAAAGCGAGTGTTTTCAATATGGGTGTTCGATTTACTAAAACGTTGTATGAGAAACTGAGCACTCCCTAAAAATCTTTAAATATTGAATTTTTCCAAATTTTTTCGCTAATCTGAAAGTTTAGGGTCTAATCGAAAAGAATGTACTGAAAAAAGTAAAAATAAATGAAAAGCAAAAAAATTACACTGAGGTGCTGGTCGTACAAGTCCGCCAAACTTTGCTAAAAATAACGTTTGAAGTAGACATGTTGGATTAAGAATTTGATCAATTCTGTCCATGCACACACATTTGCTTAGTTCTTAGCATAGATTCGATGATAATGCAGGGAAAGTTGTTCCTGTTTTAATTTTTACACCCACGCACAATCTACGATAAAAAGAGCACACAATACACTAAGGTAATTTATGAAAGGTAAATAGAAATAGACAATATTTCGCTGCTTTAAATGAATTGAAATGCTAGTTTTATTTGTGCGCCATTTTTATATTCTTCAATGGATATATTTTGATCTGATAGGTCTGCCATATGTTATTGAGTCCAGCACGCCAGAAAATATGTTCGAGTAGAACTTAAACGGAGCCCTGTATAAGCGTCTTAATATCTAGTCTTAAAAGTCGGTACCTCCACTGATTTACAATAACTAAATTTTAAATTAATTTTTTTTAAATAGTTTGTTTTAATTGAAAGCTAAATGATTAAATTTACTATTTCCAGTAAGTAAAAATACTTTGGTTTATTTCAAACAAATTATATTGAGTGGAATATAAAAGTTTGAGATTTTTTTTTTAATTTTTTAATTTGCCGCCGTTTTTTGAGCGATCGACACATTTTTGTAAACAAAAGTTAATTCTCGGTTTCAAACATCTTGCAAAAATAAAATATACATCTGTGACACATTACTTTTTAAAAATCAGCAAATTTTAAATTAATCTGATTTACGCAAATACTTATTTATAGCGTAAAATTTAGAAGAAAACTTTCTTAATCCCAAATTTGAACTTTTTTAACTGTACGCGTCGTAAATCAAGATCATTGTGTGGAATATAAATTTTCCTTTGTTGGTTGCACTTTTGTCAGAAAAACTTTTTCCCTTTTTTACGGTTATTAGTGTTTTACATATAAACATTTATGCACATTCATTACCCTACAATAACTCAAATGTCGTATCATACACCAGTGTAAAAATTTAAATATCATAGGCTCAATGTTAAAAATGGCGGACAAATGAAAATATTTCCCCCATTTTAATTCTAACAATAACAAATTAATTTTATTACACATTTTCCTTCATTGCTTCTTTAATTCCATTCAATTTGTGCTGTTTTTTTTTAACATGGACGGGGATGTGAATATATTTGCAATCCGGATCCCATTTGAGTTTTACACATTCGGTGTTTAAAAATGGTACAGGAACGAAGTAAACTTAAACTCCTAAATATTAGGACCGGTTATATTTTACTATAAGCTTGAATGACGCAATGACCCTCCCCCCACCGGAAACTTTGAAAATACATTTTTTCAGAATTTTTCGGGATAATCTGATAGTTTAACATCTACTGAATATTAATTCATTAAAAAAAATGTTCGAAGTCGATCAAGGCCGGTTTTGAAAAATACTAACTTATTTTCAGTTATGAAAATTATCGATTTTTTTTCAAGCCCTAGTGTGTAGGCTGTAATAAGTAATTCCTTTCTCCATAGGTCTCAGTGTTGCTCTGAAACCTTTGTTTATATGCACCACATCCTGTAAAACTGCAGCTTTCAGAAGTTTAGATTAGAGAAGCTTTCTTCTGAGATATTATTCACTAATGATATTGTATTCTCGGTGAAAATACGTCCGATTTCCATTTTAAAGTGACCATCCACTAATTTTCTTTTGTTTCTGTTCAATACAATCACTTACTGGAGACATGGTTGTAAATGTTTTCCATTTATAAACTCTTCTTGCATTAAATGTTAACATACACTGTCTTGTCTCTTGGGTAGATGAGCATTTCGACAACGCAACTTAATTCATTTCAGGTGTGGTTACAAGAGATCTTGTTAATGTTCTTGTTTGTACCTTTCTTGACAGTATCCAAATAACTAATCATAATTATAACAGTGGTTTAATGTGCCACCTCTTAATATTTCAAAGTTCTTATATTTACTTATTTTCTTCAGTGGATATATTTTGATCTGATAGGCTTGCCTATCTGTTATTGAGTCCAGCAAGCCAGAAAATGTTCGAGTAGAACTTAAACGGAGCCCTGTATACCCGTCTTAATATCCAGTCTTAAAAGTCGGTACCTCCACTCATTTTCAATAACTAACTTTTAAATTAAATTTTTAAAAATAAAGTTTTCTGGAAACCTTTTAGTTTTAATTGAAAGCTAAATGATTAAATTTACTGTTTCCAGTAAGTAAAAATACTATGGTTTATTTCAAACAAATTATATTGAGTGGAATATAAAAGTTTGAGATTTTTTTGAATTTGCCGCCGTTTTTGAGCGATCGACACATTTTTGTAAACAAATGTCATTTCTCGGTGACTGACAACATGCTAAGCAGAAATATCACGTCCATTATTCCAGTGTCTTTGGCAACACCGCACTGTTCCTGTACTATTTCTGGTCTGATTCCGCTGCGCGCTCTAGTCATCAGAATTCCGATGACGAGTTTGATTACGTGACTCATTAATCGTTTGTTGCACATTGGTTACTGTTGTAACGTTTCGCTAACCTTAGTTTTTGCACATTGGTTACTGTTGTAACGTTTCGCTAACCTTAGTTTTTGCACATTGGTTACTGTTGTAACGTTTCGCTAACCTTAGTTTTTGCACATTGGTTACTGTTGTAACGTTTCGCTAACCTTAGTTTTTGCACATTGGTTACTGTTGTAACGTTTCGCTAACCTTAGTTTTTGCACATTGGTTACTGTTGTAACGTTTCGCTAACCTTAGTTTTTGCACATTGGTTACTGTTGTAACGTTTCGCTAACCTTAGTTTTTGCACATTGGTTACTGTTGTAACGTTTCGCTAACCTTAGTTTTTGCACATTGGTTACTGTTGTAACGTTTCGCTAACCTTAGTTTTTGCACATTGGTTACTGTTGTAACGTTTCGCTAACCTTAGTTTTTGCACATTGGTTACTGTTGTAACGTTTCGCTAACCTTAGTTTTTGCACATTGGTTACTGTTGTAACGTTTCGCTAACCTTAGTTTTTGCACATTGGTTACTGTTGTAATGAATATGAAACAAAGACTTAAGCAGATTGTTTAGAGTTTTCATTCGTTTGAATCTGGCTTTTTAAGCTGTGCTATGAAAATTGATCTCCTTAGGTCTTCCGGGATATTGCTGCTGTTATAGATTTCATTTATTATTTCTGATTTTGTTTACACCGAAATCGTATACGTCTGCCGGCATCTCTATTATAATGCCGTCTAATCCTGCTGCTTTGTTTCTATTTAGGCTTGTCAGTGCAGCTTCCACTTAAGATGTGAATATTACTGGCCCGTCGGTGTTTCTGTGTTCTTGGTTGCTCTCCTGTCGTGGAAGAGATGTCTTATATATTTTTCCACCGCTGAAGTATTTCCTCTTTATCTAATGAGTTCCATTTTTGGATTTTATACATCCTGTTGAGATGGACCGAGCATGTGAGCAATGATAAGATGTTGGAAAGAATAGTAACAAAAACACAATTAATAGTGAGCATCAGGGTGGGACAACTGAATTTCCTGGGACATTCAATGAGGGAAAAGAGCTTGGAGAACCTGATACTGACAGACTAGATAGAGGGGGAAAAGGGACAGGAAGGCAGCGGATAACACATTTGAAGAGCCTGAGCATGTGGATGACAGAACGGGAGTTGCGTGGTGTAACAAAAGAAAGTGTGCTAAGAGCCACCTGGGACAGGGAGACGTAGAAAGCTATGATCGCCTACGCCCTGAAAAATCTGGGCACATAAATGTTGAGGAGCAGGTCTTTTGTCCTCTTATCTTTTTATGCATGTCTCATTTATTAGTCGTGCTCAATCTATTTCTGCACATTTACCGTTTAGCACGTTTTAGACCGTTTGCATTTGATCCTTATTTGTTTCTTGTCTTCTGTTCCATGTCTTAGCATTGTTTTTATCTCTTTTGCATCATGTCTAAAATCTGATGTGATCCACTCCTCTTCCCATCTACGTCTGTTAAATCTGATGTGATCCACTCTTTTTCCCATCTACGTCTGTGAAATCTGATGTGATCCACTCTTTTTCCCCATCTACGTCTGTTAAATCTGATGTGATCCACTCTTTTTCCCCATCTACGTCTGTGAAATCTGATGTGATCCACTCTTTTTCCCCATCTACGTCTGTTAAATCTGATGTGATCCACTCCTTTTCCCCATCTACGTCTGTGAAATCCTGAAATGTGATCCACTCCTTTTCCCCATCTACGTCTGTGAAATCTGATGTGATCCACTCCTTTTCCCCATCTACGTCTGTGAAATCTGATGTGATCCACTCCTTTTCCCCATCTACGTCTGTGAAATCTGATGTGATCCATCCTTTTATCCCCTCAAATCTACGTCCTGTCGAAATCTGATGTGATCCACTCCTTTTCCCCATCTACGTCTGTGAAATCTGTGATGTGATCCTACTCCTTTTCCCCATCTACGTCTGTGAAATCTGATGTGATCCACTCCTTTTCCCCATCTACGTCTGTGAAATCTGATGTGATCCACTCCTTTTCCCCATCTACGTCTGTGAAATCTGATGTGATCCACTCCTTTTCCCATCTACGTCTGTTTTTTTCTTTGAGACTGTCATTTGATGCAAATAGATTTTCTGTTTCCAGTTTGTCCCTCGTATATTGTTTTCACACTGTCTTTCGTTCTCCGAAGTTTCAACTGCCTGCCTTTCATAATCTCCAGTTTATAATTTTAAAACGTAGTAATAGATTGGTGGGAAGGTTTCATTATTTTAATTTTGAAGTAACCATAATTTTTATGCAAGCAGTTTCCTTTAACGCACTTCTGGAATTTCTTTCCTGTTTTTTCTTTCAAGTCAATTTTGACCTTCAAAAGTTAAAGGCAATGTCAGTCGTTAACTTTTGTCTCAATTGCTGTTCTTTTATTGTCTTTCCTTATGTTTTCTTTTACTCATATTCTCTCACATTATATAACCGTTTACGTTTTACTGACATTGAGTTGTTTGAGGTTCAATGAGTAAAAACCAAAATACGGCAACTAGAAAAGGGTTCCAGTGAGGATTGAACTTACTGTTCTTGAGACAAGCTTTCTAACCATTACATCACGTCAACACACACACACATATATATATATATATATATATATACATATATACATACATACACACACACACACACATACCTATTGTGTTCCAAGCAGGATTCTCGAATTCTTAAAAGAAATCGAAATATACTCAAAAATATGACTGATTGAATACTATGTCTCTCTCACTCACTCACACTTTTACCAACTTGATATATATTTCAAAACTTGGTTCTATCTTAACGTGCATTTACATATAATGTATGTAGGCTGGATTTGGCTTCAGATAACCCGTGGTGGTTAGTATATCATAAAATCTAAACAGCCAAATTAAATACATTTTTATAAAATATTTTATTAATTTAAAATGTCTTAAACATAAATTTGTTAAACGTATGAGTTTGTCTAAATATGCCTGTTATATAGATTAATTTGTTAAATATGCAAACTTAAATATTAACTTTTTGTTCGATATTTAATAATTCGATTCGGCGTTAAATGACCCAAGATGGGTTGATACGCCGTAAAACAAAACAAACAAACCTATTGTTTCTTTTAATTTGATACTTTTCATACGCTATTTTCATTTTCTAATCTAAATACGGGTTATGTTTCCTCAGTTTTTGTATCAGTCACAAGGGGTTTCTTCACCATAAATTCTATTTACAACTTCATTTTAAACAAATATTTAACGTTTAAGCTTCGTTCAAATTTTTTTCATTTTGTTACAGCCTCTCCATTTGATTATTTGCTGGGACTGACCCTAGATCAACGTTTTCCATGGTCTTTTTCTCATGATACTAAACGTAGCAATCCATTTGTTTCATCATTTTCCTATGTTTGATACAGATGTTTTATCCGCGTTTCACACATTCGTATTTTATTGATTCACACATTCGTATTAATTTTATTGATATTGCAATATCCAATTGTGCATTATCCAGTTGATATAAAGCAAGCTGCTTAAATGCTACCAATAATAACGATTAAAAATACAAAACACAAACTAAAAACAGGTTTTTCTAAACAAAAAAAATTAAAGAAAAACGCCATAACATGTCAAAAAACTTAAAAGCGACTGAAAACCTTGTTACCCGATTTATTTTTCTCTATTTTTTATTCATATTTTTCCCCTTAGCGGATATTTGCCACGAATCTTCCATATCCAAAATAGCGAGACTGTATGAAACAGCACCTCAGCTTCCACCTCGATACGATAAACAAAAATCTTTTATGTCCATATTTTTTTCGTGAATCTAAGTTAATAAAAAAAACAAACCCTGTCTATTTTTGCTGATGCAGCAAATAACGACCGTCAAAATAATGAAATTGCAAAAGAGGTTATTGTTTGTAATGAAAGAAGCAGACGATAAGGACTTGAAAGAAGCAGCAGTAGTCAAGTCATTTAATATTCAATAAAAAATCTGAAAAAAATATGCAGTCCTTATTTGAAAGAAACAGAAAATGACTTATTCGCAGAGCAATTTATTCGGGTCAGTTTTAAAGAATTACATTTCCCCTTCTACAAATGGAGTTTCAAACAATAATATCCCTCATAATTTCTATTTCGAGTCGCTTATTCGTTGTCACTCTTTTAAATGGTCACTCTTTGCTCATAAATTAATGTGCCTGAAATTTTTGGTTTTTGGAGTCTTTTTTTTTTTTTTTTTTTTTTTTTGTATATATATTCGATTTCTGATTATCGCCTTTTGCATTCGTTTTCAAAGGTTTCATTTCATTTTTCTTAATAAAAATTAATTCTGCTTTTTCTCGTGCTTATATATTCGGCAAATGATCGTATACTTTAATCCTTTACGAGTTCTCTCTCACTGTTTGAAGCGCCTCCTATCGACCACTTAAATGTAAATCGTTCTGTCACTTTTTCCTTATCTTCCTATTGAACACATTCTACTCACTTTTTCGATATGGATTTTTTTTTTTACTAATGTTCAACCATACAAGGTTCAAGAGTCATTCAAAGTAGACTATTACTGTGTGGTGTTGCATGATCGTAATAAATTGGCAAAAATACAGTTTGAGATTATGTACGGTAGATAGAACCATAGAATTAGACACAGTTAAAATAATCAGATTATGAAAAACATAAGATAGATCGAGAGAGGGAGGTTACAATTCCAACTTAGGTAAATAATAAATAGAACAAGAAAAACAGGAAAAGGAGGTTGAGCAAGAGATGCATAAAAAGTATTTTAGGTAATGACAATTGAGTCAGATCGGTAGGAAGATAAATTAAATTTCCAGTTACGTAGGCAAAGAATATATATATATATATATCTTATTTATAAATGGATCTTTGTGTGTATCCGTTACCTATAGATTCCGAAACAGCTGAACCGATTTTCTTGAAAATTTACAGTTGTATTGTAAGCGTCTGCGAGTGTTCTTAGCTAGGTTTTGTGTCGAGGTACCCCCGATAAATATCGATAATCGAAAAAATCAGGTTATAGAAGGAGTGGTCCGATTTTAATCAAATTTTATACTCATAGACAAAGACATAAGGAACGATATTCAGAAGTTTCAAGGCTGCAGTCCTTACAATAGTGCAGAAAATCGATTATATATATATATATATATATATATATCAAGGCAAGATAACGGGTCTGATCAAAATCAGTTTTTCAACCCTTTTATTTTAGTTTTTGCTTCGAGTTTGGCTCTAAGTAGGTATAATTGTAGTTCTTAGTCTCAGCCATGATGCCATTTAATCAGAGGACTTATTTAGCCTTGAAAATTCAGTTTACGACGAAAACAACTTATTTGATATCGATACCAGAAATCAAAATTTGACTTACATCCATTCATTTTTCTTTCGGTCTACGGTTTCGCTTTAACTGGAAACAACTATTGCTTTTTAGTCTTTCGTGCCAACGTCCAAAGAGTCTAAGCTCCAGGACAATGGATTAGTTTAAAGCTTTCATTATACCCGAGCAACGCTGGGGTATACTGCTAGTATATATATATATATATATATATATATATATATATATATATATTGAAATCATAAGATATAGTTAAGAGTAATAGACTATTTTTCTATTTTAGATTTTTTTTTCTTTTTCAATCAAAACGTGTTTTCATTAAGTAGTCTATCTTTTCTACTTGAAAAATAACCCAACAGATGTAAGATTGGCTCCCAGGGACTCATTTCCTCAGTAAACTGTAACATAACATTTCTTTCTTCACTCGACCTATCCACCATTAATTCACCAACCATATGCAGAAAACGAATTGACTTGGAACTTGAGTCAAAGAAAAACTAACAGAACCGCTTCTCAACATACCTCCAACTCCACGAGGAGAATTCCCCGAAAAAGGCATGCTTTAATCAGAATGTCTGTTCCTTGGGGAAAGTGGGAGAGACAACTGAGCAAGAAGTGAGGTTTTGCATCCGGAACATGCTGTTTCCATCAACTTGCGACTTTGTGTCAAGCTTTAATTCATTTAGGGATTAAAAAAAAAATGTTGAGTGAGTCACGTGACTCAGCTCATGGAAATGATGAATCGGATCGACACAAGAATATTACGACTATTGATTTCTGTGGTGCCTTTTGGATGAAGGCACATCTGCGATAGTGTTCACGTGACGTTGGTTTCTCACCATTTTCTTTTTTTCTTAAAAAAAAAACGAAACTTTCCTTTCATTTACTACATAGTCCTACATTGAGTGACTCTTTGGTCTTATTTTGGGTAAATTATATTAGACAATCCGGGCCTTTGCTGCTTTGATAATGACGGAAAAAAGACCGGATCCTAAAACCTGGTACATTGCAGTTGATACGATTTTAAGTGAATACCGTCCTCAGCCTCGGTTTCATTCAACCGCGGTCAACTCATGAATAAATCAGGAGTTTGAATTAACTCAATAAATTTTACTTAATGTGAGATCATGGCCCTCCTTAATTTCCTATATTTTGTTGCTTCATGTAATGTTTGTCTTTACTACGACTCTTCGCTTTGTTCTGCCATTTATTTACACAAAATCATTTTGTCAGTTGATCACCGCTTTCCTCTATTGTTGCCATCATATTTTATGAGTCAAATCCTCCAAGCTCTGTTAATGTTTCTTTTTATTTATTCTAAAAACTAAAGAAAAATAAGGAAAAAGTTTGTTCATAGTTTTAATTAATAATTAAGAGTAACGTTGGAGATTCAGTCAGTGAAGTGTCATACGTGGTACTCTTTGGGCGATCATGTCTCAAAAGTGATACGACTGACTGTGGAGAAGATTATACCGCAAAAGGTTGACATTGCTTTTTGCGGTAGACTAGTTGAATGTAACCGCGGCTGTTTGGGCCGTTATATGCTCCGGCCTTTTTCAGGTGCTAGGAATTTCGAATCCAACCTTATATTTCAATCACTGGTGTATCTCATTCTCATTTCATGTGCAATGCCACTTCCGCAACCGTGTAGTTTTCTCCCTTTAACTGAAGTTATTTATAGCCTGTTATTTGACTCCTAACTCTTTGGGTTAAGTCACTGGAATGAAGGCTATAGAACCCAATGTGTATTATTATTTAACCCATAACTGAAGGAAGACAGATTAATACCTTTCCTTTTGTGCGTAAGTAAATGCAAGGAATTCAACTGGAAATTGATCTCGGATCTGTTTAGAAAAGGTTGAAATTCACGACTTACATATTGTGTTCATTTATATGCTTGGTCGGCTTAAATTTTTGTGGTGTCGCATATTCGATGATTCCCTAAGTTTATGTAGTTTCCAATTGGATTTGGCTGTCAAATTCATCCCATAGAGGAGGGTGATTCTCTTTCTCCCAAATATCAGCTACACGGGAATTATTCCCCTCCGTGTTACGGCCTTTGGATGTTCTTGCAGCTTTACTAGGGTCAATACAATATGGGAACCAGTAACATGGAGTGCTAGAGAAAATCATTAGCGTAGAAGTCTGCTATATGAGGTGAGGTAAAAAATAGACATTAGGTTCATTAGTTTAAGAAATTCATAACATCTACAAGGGTATTGGCCTTGGTTAGTTTCAGTGACTTGACCCAAAGAGTTCGGAGTCCAAAAACAGGCTACAAATAATTTAGTTTAAAGGGAGAAAACTACACGGCTACGGAAGTTGCATTGCATATGGAATAAAAATGATATACCCCATTGATTGAAATATAGGGTTCGATTCGAAATTCCTAGCACCTGAAAAAGGCCGGAGCATACAACGGTCCAAACGTTGTCCACATGGCAAAAAAATGAAGGAAAGAAAATCCGGAAACAATATTAAGAAATAAAAAGAATGCGAAAAAGAAAATTTAAAAAAAAAGCCAGACATACATATAAATCTAATATTATTTATAAATGAAACTGTGCATGCGCGTGTTTTTGTGTGTGTCCGTTACCTATAGACTCCGAAACGGCCTGAACCGATTTTCTTGAAAATTTACAGTCGTACTATAAGCGTCTGCGAGTGTTCTTAGCTAGGTTTTGTGTCGAGGTACCCCCCGATAAATATCGATAATCGAAAAAATCGGGTTATAGAAGGAGTGGTCCGATTTTAATCAAATTTGATACTCATAGACAAAGACATAAGGAATGATATTCAGAAGTTTCAAGGTTGCAATTCTATCAATAGTGCAGAAAAACGATTATATATATATATATATATATATATATGACAAGATGTTTGTGTGTGTCTGTTTATCTGCCTGTATGTCTGTATTTTTTCAGCCCTTTTATTTTAGTTTTTGCTTTGGGTTTGGCTCTAAGTAGGTATAATTGTAGTTCTTAGTCTCAGCCATGACACCATTTACTCAGGACTTATTTAGCCTTCAAAATTCAGTTTACGACGAAAAAAACTTGAGATCGATACTAGGAAATCAAATTTGACTTACATCCTTTCATTTTTCTTTCAGTCTACAGTTTTGCTTTAAATGGAAACGATTATTGCTTTTTAGTCTTTCGTGCCAACGTCCAAAGAGTCTGAGCTCCAGGACCATGGATTAGTTTTAAATCTTTCATTACACCCGAGCAACGTTGGGCTATACTGCTAGTACGAAATAAAAGGAATGAATGGGAAAGATGAACACGAAAATGAAAGACAACTACAAAAACCAAATTCAGAACAACAAATGTAAAGGGAAAGCACGTTAACATTCCTTCTTCCAATAAAGGAATAAAAAAAGAATTTTGAAAATTAAAATTGAAAGAAATCGAACGAAAACCTGCAAGAATCGGAAATAAAAACCCCAATTAAAATATGTAGAGAAAACTTGAACAATGATAGAAAAAGAAACTTCAACTAGGGTCCTGGTTAACTGTATCCGGCAGCAAGGCCTATGATTAGGCTGTGAGGAGCATGGAACCACCTACCGCTTAATTGCTGTTGTACCCAAGTCCACCTTAACCCGGAGTGGTGGCACCTCTTAGGGTCCTAGCTATGGGCAAATAGTTACCCCCCCCCCAAACTGGGGTCAATACACTATGAAAGTATAAAATTTATAGAAATATATATATATATATATATATATATACACACACACTTTTATAAAAAACATTATTGAAGGAAAACTATTACCAACGATACATTTTTGAAGAAAAAATTATTACTATAGTATTTTTAAGGAAAAAATTCATCAAAAATCCTTGAATACAAAACTAGAAGACCTTTATTTCCCTAAAATAAGACTAGATTAGATTTCATTAAAATCCAATTCAAACTTCTTACTATAACCGAACGTGAAAAATACATTCAAACCCCACCTTTGACATTAACTCAATTTGATATGCCATTAAACAAGACTCAACCTTCAACTAAATAAAGGAAGAAAATTTAAGGAAAAATACATCAGTTATTGATGCATTTTTTTCTTAGTTTTTCTTTTAAGGGAGCGACCGTTATTTTCATTCGTTTTCTTTAGGTCTTTGTGAATCTCATTCGTGTAAAATCCTTTGTTAAATAAAGACGGAAGCTGACGATGGTTCGCCTGAAATAGGCCCATACTTCCGATTCCTCATAAAATAATGTCTGTTTTAATTTTTCTTATATATAATTTCAGGTGAAGATTAATTCAAGGTTTTATTTTGAGTGCTTCTGCATCTATTTTATTATGAACAGTGCTCAATATAAGTACTATAGAGCTTAATATAATTAGTTATGAATTAATTGTACATTGTGACACGGAAATGTTTGTTTTGAGATATTCTCATCATCAGGCAATGTTTGGTGTTGATTGTGCTGATGATTTACATTTAAATGACAAAAACCAGTTTTTTTTTCTTAAAATAAAAGGTTTTGTTATTTAAATGTAAATCATATGCACAACCAACATTGCCTGATGATGAGAATCTCGAAACATGGAAATTTCCGTGTCGCAATGTGCAATTCATAATTGTGTGTGTACAACAGTCTGAGATAAATTAGTAGATATGAAGATACAGATATGAGCTAAAGTCATAAAGGACAAACGGAATGTATATGAAAAACAAAAATAAATATTTAAAAAGTCAAACCAACAAGTAAACAGCGCTCTTAGTCAGCAAAGCGTGTATTCAACGTTATGTATCGGCATGCATCGCAGGTTGTACGTGTAGCTATAATTGTCGACCACTTTCTGTCTGTTTCCTATTAGTTCACTATCCATTCTAAGGAGACTTCCTATAAATATTCAATAACCGACACCCTTCGTTTTCCCACCTATCTTTGCTTATCCATCCTGCATTCGATGTGCTTCTAATTTCCACATCGACGGTGTTACCCCACGGGCTCTTAACAGTACCACTGAATAATCAATTGGCCTAGTATCTGAGGCTCATTTATAATTTTACCCTCGTTTTAGATCATGCATAGACACATGGAAATACGAGTAGCGTAGCAATTCCGTAATTTTTATCTCTCTCCTCCGTATGTGTGAGTGAGAGAGAGAATATATATTTATTCTAAACATATACTGTTAAATATGAGACAATGAATGTCTGTTTAATCATAAAACTCCGCTAAGCAACGGCAATATGAGAGGCCATCTACATTGAATCCAAACAACCCACAATTAATAAAATCGCGTTTAAATCTGGTCATAACACATTACAGTGCATCTAAATATATGGTTCTGTTATTTCAAGCTATCACGCAGTGTGACGTCATAGAACCGCATTTGCGAACAGCATTTATTTTTGGTAACTATTGCCGTTGCTTAGCGGAGTGTTATGTCAACGCAAGATAAAATCGTCTCTGATGGTGGATGTTTTTGTGTTACCGTCCTTATAACCTCTCTGAAGATGGCTCATGTGAGCCGAAAGCTTAGAACTAACTTAATAAAAAAATTCTCCAAATGTTGGAGAATTTTTTTATTTTCCCCTGAGATTAAAGCCAAAATACGATGTTTAGAATGGCTCATGATTAAACATAAGTCATTCATCATCTCTTATATTTAATAGTATATGTCTCGAACATTATTTGCTGTCTCGATACACTATATATATATATATATATATATATTTTTTATCTGAGTGAAGTGGGGTGGGTATACGTAACTAGGTATTTGTCCTATCTCTTCCGTAATTTGTTTTTAAAAGCTTTGGCGAACCTTCTGATCAATTTATTGTCCGATTGTTTTACCTCTTGGAAAAATCCTAGAGGCTGTAATCAATCCTGATTTGAAGCATTTTACATCGCACGGCATTTCATGTAAGCAACACGGCTTTCGCTTCTCTGGGGCAATCACCGTTTACTTAACGGTTTTTTGTAAATCTATTGTAGATAAAAATGGTGAGGCTCGGATTGTGATTTGATATTTTGAAGGTGTTTGGCAGGGTTTGGCATGCTGGTCGTCTTAGGTTGAACGACCACCAGATCCAATATTTTTCAACAGGATGGAATGATTCACCTTAAATCGTGTAACCTGAAGTTGTATCCTTGAACGTGCTTTTATTTTCCTCACAGACTCCCCGATGTCATTTGTTGCAAATTCGGTATTTGTGCTGTTGACACAACTATTTACTCCTGTATTCATGTGACCTAATCGACTGGTTAAGGCCAGTAGGTAATTTCTAAAATGACCTCCAATCAGTTATTGTAAAATCTAAACGCCTCCAAAACGAAACTGCTACTTTATATTTGTCTATATTTCTGACATGAGGTAGTATTTACATCATTCGGACTATTGTCCTCATCTTTGTTGCCATTTGTACGACGTTTAATAATAGATCATTCTATTTGTCTATATTGCTGAGATGAGGTAGTGTTTATTTATTTTTAATCATTTCACTCCCAGCAAGGCATTCCACTGCCACTATTGCGCAGGGGATTGCATAAGGGAAAGTGATGAGAAAGAGTGGTTAGATATAGGAAATGTCAGAAGGGGGGTGATAGACGTGTAAGGATACAGTATTTACATTATTCGTACTATTGTCCTCATCTTTGTTACCATTTGTACGACGTTTAATAATCGATCATTCTATTTGTCTATATTTCTGAGATGAGGTAGTATTTACAGTATTTACCTTATTCGGACTATTGTCCTCATCTTTGTGTCATTTGTACGACGTTTCGGCCGTTGTACGCTCTGGCCTTCCTCCGGTGCTAAAAATTTCGAACCCTTTATTACAATCACTGGGATATGAACTCCATTCCTTGCGTATTAGTGCCTCTTTTGGTAGTCATCTCCCTCTAACCCTTTACATTACTTGTTCACAACTGCTGTAGACTGGTATTGAACTCAACTCTTTGGGTCCTAAAGTACACATGACCCAGTGGATATAGACGTTTCTTTGACAAGTAACTTACAGAGTATAGGGAGATAACTAGACTACCAAAAGAAAAATTACTACGCAAAGAATGGAGTTTATCTTCCCCAGTGAATTTTTTTTTTTTTTTTTTTTTTTTTTTTTTTTTTTTTTTTTTTTTTTTTTAAGGGTTCGGTTCGAAATTCCTAGCACCTGAAGAACACACCGGCCGAAACGTCGTACAAATGGCACAAAAGATGAGGACATTAGTCCGAATAATGTAACTACTGCTATTTTTTTTAATCCTCTTAAAGAACTATTTTGCTTTCCATCAGCACAGTTGATGCTATTTCTCAGAAGAGCAATCCTTTGACTATTTTCTCACAAGTTTTCTACTGACCTGAAGTGGAATCAATTGCTAGGTCTGCTACTGTATCTTGTCAGAATTTTAGTTGCGTAGAACTGCGAAGTACCTTATACAGTCATTAGATCACTTTTCATGATTTTGTCGGAAAATTCAAATAAGAAAACCGTGAAATTTACTGGCATTAATGAATTGGCAATCTTTTGGATGAAATAATTTTCATAATTGTATCAGATGTCATTATTTGCATCCACATCAAAAAAGTTATGTCAAACGCTGATTGTAAATCAGACAAACCCTCCAAAATTAGAGAATTGAAGTCTATTGAAATATTCTTCCTCTTTGGCTTTGTTCCATACTGAGATAAACTAATTTGATAAAAGATTAGCTGCAATAGAACAATGTCACTTATAAGATGGGATAATATGTCACAATTTACCTTTCAAAATTTCGTTTTGTTTTTAATCGAAATGATGCCCAAAGTAGATGTTTTATATTAGGTAGTAATAAGTAATTTTTGTTTTAGTTTATTCATTTACGAATGATTGACTCGGTGTGGTTTATCTCTCTCTCTCTCTCTCTCTCCCTCTCATATATATGTATGTATTCTATTTGTAAACGAGTTATTACGCGACCTAGGTTTCTACCATGAGTGGTGTCTTCAGGCGATTTTTAATAACTGTTTCTACTGTTTTTTTCTTAAGAACGCTCATGTAACTTTTTTTTCTTATTTTTATTTTTATTTATGTATTTATTTTTTGAACGCGCAATTTTTAAAATTAAAACGAATTATGGCGTTTTTATTCATGATTGTATGAACCTAAGAGGTATTTCTTAGTATGGATACAGGTGGTAATAATTTCCGTTCATTCATTCAACAGTTCGTTTTTGTTTGGGAATAGCATAATCTCTAACTTTATATATAATCGTCTCACCCCAAACATTGCAATACTGACACTGGTGCACTGTGGGTAACATAAGAGAATGCTCAGATCACAGCAGGTGTTAGAACGGGTAAAAGGACGGAAAAAACTGGTGTGAAGAGAGCTGCGTGAGAGTAAATAGAGAAGAACAAGGCACAGTGTGCCGAGAAACGGGTGGGAGTTAAGGAGGCAAGATATGACTGTTGATGTTGCACTTAAACACTTAGATTTTATCCGTCAAGGAAGCAAGTAGACAGAGGGAAGGACTACAAGTATTTTCATTATTTACATTGTTCGGACTGTTGTCTCCATCTTTAGGGCCATGTTTACGACGTTTTAGACGTTGTATGCTCCGGCCTTCAGGTGCTAGGAATTTTGAACCGAACCCTTCATTTCGATCACTGGGCCATGTATCCTTGATAGGATATAGGCGTTGATTAGTTCGAGTGACTTAACTCAAATCTGAGTTCAGTACCAAGTTATAGCAGTGTTGAACAAATAACTTAATGGGAGATAACTATGTCTAACGGAAGTGGCACCGCGCATGGAATGAGAAGATACCCCAGTGATCGAAATAAAGTTTAGCATGAAATCTCTAGCACCTGTGCGTACAACGTTCTAAACGGCGTAAACATGCCAATAAAGATAACATTTCGGACAATGTAAATAGTCTAAACTTTACTTCATCTCAGTAGTATGGACAAATACTGAAGTATTTTCATGGCTACTCCTCATAAGTTTTTTCCCCCACTGGTATCTCGATCACATGTATTTATTCGTGCTGCGTGATTGGCATCAAGGTTCCACAATTTTACCGTCGAGCTAAGTAAGTGTAAACCACTCTTATACTGTAACAGTTTCTTTTCTCGCACTTCCCATTTGTAAAACTCACTTTGTATGCTTCCCTGATAGTTACAATATTCAAATATTTAAATGCAACGTCAATCTTTTATCTACTTGATTCGCATCCATCTTGTCTTCTCTACGATATGCCCTTTGCCTTTTTTATTTGATTCGCAACCATCTTATCTTCTCTACGATATGCCCTTTGCCTTTTTTATTTGATTCGCAACCATCTTATCTTCTCTACGATATGCCCTTTGCCTTTTTTATTTGATTCGCAACCATCTTATCTTCTCTACGATATGCCCTTTGCCTTTTTTGATTCACAACCATCTTATCTTCTCTACGATATGCCCTTTGCCCTTTTTTATTTGATTCACAACCATCTTATCTTCTCTACGATATGCCCTTTGCCCTTTTTTTTTGATTCACAACCATCTTATCTTCTCTACGATATGCCCTTTGCCCTTTTTATTTGATTCGCAACCATCTTATCTTCTCTACGATATGCCCTTTGCCCTTTTTTATTTGATTACGCAATCCTTATCTTCTCATTCCCTTTGCCTTTTTTATTTGATTCATTACCATCTTATCTTCTACGATATGCCCTTTGCCTTTTTTATTTGATACGCAACCATCTTATCTTCTCTACAATATGCCCTTTGCCCTTTTTTATTTGATTCACAACCATCTTATCTTCTCTACGATATGCCCTTTGCCCTTTTTATTTGATTCGCAACCATCTTATCTTCTCTACAATATGCCCTTTGCCTTTTTTATTTGATTCATAACCATCTTATCTTCTCTACGATATGCCCTTTTTATTTGATTCGCAACCATCTTATCTTCTCTACAATATGCCCTTTGCCTTTTTATTTGATTCATAACCATCTTATCTTCTCTACGATATGCTCTGTGCCTTTTATTTTCTCACTGTAGACACCGGCGCACCAGCTGCATTTCTGCCTTGCTTGGAATGAAATGCTTATAAAAAAACTTTTCTAAAAAGTACGATTACATTTTGTTCAAAAATATATATGCCAATTACTTTCAACGATTGTTTTTACTTATAAGGCAAGTTTTTGATATTTTTCCAGAATGATTAAATAGGTTTTGATATCAATAACTTTCTGGTTTTCACGAGATAAACTTTTCCCCTATCAAAGTATTTAGCAGGAATTAAAAAAATTTTGTTGAAACAAGGCAAGATGAATATACTGCATCGGGTAAAATACTTTTTTCCTGTTATTCTTGCCAAAAAATAATTTTACTGAAAGCATTCTTGCGTTGCATTTTTTTTTTTTACTGATAAGAGCAATATGCTTTCGACCAAACTTTTATGGACACGTTTCAACTGCTGGACGTAAAAATATATTTAGTCTTTCATTGCCTTTTAAGACCTGTAAATGAGTGATCCACGATCCCACCACACACACATCATTACCATTCTTTCACGAGCTCAAATTTTGGGGTTAATTGTGAAGATTTATCTTTGTCATTCCACTGCCTTTTGCGTTGAACATTGTTGTATGCCACCCTCTTTTCGTCGCCAGTTATGTTAAACTAAAGGATTATTTCTCTATGAAAAAATACTTTTCGCTATGGATAAGCGATCGGCCTCATTCTTTAAGGCTAGTCATTACTTTCTAGTCTCGATAAATTAAAGTTTCAATACTCTTGCATCTCTATCGGTATTTCCATGGAAGTGTTTTAACATTCATCTCTAAAACACGTCCTTATCTTTCTCGCAACTCATTCATGAGTTCTAAGTTCTACTCGAGCAGTTTCGTCTTACAAGCTGCTGCTTTGTGGACCCGACTCTCAAGTGAATGCTTTCCAGACAAACACAATCTTAACGTTTTCAAGTCTAGGTTAAATCTTTATCTTCCCCACCTATCTACATAAACTGTATCACTTACAATGTAACCTATCTTGTGTGGCTTTTGGCCCTTGTATATATGCGTGGTGGTCCAGTGGATATCGGCTCGGAACAAGAAATCGGAGAGCCGAGTTCGAATTCCAGTTGAATTTATTGCATTCACTTACGCGCAAATAGCCTTGGGACAGGTATTAATCCGTGTCTTCCTTCCAGTTATGGGTTAAATAACAGGACAGATTGGGTTCTATAGCCTTGTCTGGCAACCAGTCTACCGCAGAAAGCAATGGCAACCTACTGCGGGCTAATCTTCTGCCCAGTCAGTCATGTCTCTTTCGAGACATGATCGCCTAAGCGTGTTTCACATATGGCACTTAACTGACTGACTGATCTAGTGGAAATCATTAAGTACTCGATTGGAAGATAGGTGTCAGTTTTACTGTTAATTGATGGGTGTAGTAAGTTCTATATTAAGTTTTCACGCCTGTGGAACTCTGTTTTGACTGTTTTCTAGGTATCTTGTTTTAATTGTTCTTTTATTCTCTCTCCTTAATACTGTTTTTTTTTTCATTCTGTAACACGCAGTAACCCCTTGTATTTCAGTGGCTTTATTGCCTACATTGGGGTAAAATGATTAAAAAAAAAAAGTTTTGATGCCTTTCTAAAACTTTAATTTCAATAACGACCTTGAAAATTTTATCAGTTTTCTTAGTGTAGTTTCAATCACTTTCTTCCTGTTTGAATGGCGAGAAGCAACTGTTAAAGTGTCGGTTGTATTTATTTTTTAAGAAAATCAATTATTTGGTTAGCTTTGAAATGGAGATTTTTCAGTAGAAATCCTAATCCATATCAATGTTATGTGATGATCTTCACTGTGCAAACAAAGAAAAAATAATTGCGAAAGTATTTTTGAGAAGACTTCATTAATTTACTTTTGTGTCATCAGCTTCAGATATCGAGTAAAGAGTTACGAATTCCTTATAAACTTAAGTGTACTAGTTTAGAACGAAAACTCAAGATGGTCAGATTTTTCGCCACAGAATAATCTATAATAGTTGCTAGATATATACTACGACGGAAAGGTAGAATTCATTTAACCCAAACGCCAAGGAAACTTTAATTCTTTCTGTTATATAGTGTCGCAGCAAATCCGACGTCCTTGCAAATACTAGATGTCAATTCATTCATAGTACGTTTAACATGGGAACTGATAGGATAAATGTTATAATTCGATGTGTTAGTAATTTAATGCTTAATTGACATTTTGGAGCCCATCCTCGCATAAGAATTTGTAATAACCTACTTTGTATATAAAGTTGTTCACAGGAATAAATATCAAATAACATCAACTAAAAACAATTTGATTTAACAAGAGATATCTTACAATGAGTAACCTAAATATTTTTTCGAGTAATTCCCACACAATTTGCAGTGAATTGGAATTACTCTGTCATTATACCAGAATATATTTAAGTGTTACTAACAGAACAAATTTCATTTTTTTTTAAAGATAACTAGTGGGTCCGTGTCGTCAGAAATGACGGCAAAATATGAATATGAGGTCTAAAATGACGGGAACATACATATTAATGTACCTACCATTGAGTAATGTGATCGATACCGACTTCGCAGCACGGCTGCAGTCACTCTCACCGGCGTGATGTGGCTTCCCTGTGCCTCTTCAATAAATATTTCACGGTTTCTGCTCCGATGAACTTAGATCACTGGTGCTCCTTAGGTATGAATTTGCACGAGATACTAGATTAGCAACTAGGTCCCACTCTTTTACAGTGAAACAGATAAAATGTAACCGTAATTTCTACTCTAACATCTTTTCTTGCACTTCCCGCCTGTGGAATTCACTTCCGTATATTTGCTTCCCCGACAGCTAAAATCTCCAGTCTAAAAAATGTTTTTCATATATATATGGGTGCTCGTAATTTTGTGCATGCTTATATATATTATTGTATGTATAAGAGGGCACCTAAGTATAAGTATTTCATATATAAAAATGGACCTAATTATGTATATGTTCTTTCATCATGTGAAAACACCTGGTTATGTGTAGGTTATGTTAATCTTGGATACAGTCAATTGTGCATTCTTGAATGCACAATTTTACTTTACTTTTAACTGAATATATAGTGTTTTAGGCAAATTCTTCGAATTTGAAGAAATGCAATTAAAATCAATAAGTCTCGGAGATTTTGTTAGGTGTTAATGATTGTTCCATGCTAAGAAATAAAGTGAAGACCAATCAATTTACGTGATTTAATTAAAATAGTGGAAAAGAAAAAAAAAAAAACTACTACACATAATTGTTATAAGAAATGACATGCTTCATGAATTTTGACTTTAAAAGAAATTTACGTGCAGTTAAAGGCACTATCGATGTATAGGTTATGTTGAAATCAAGTAAAACTAGTTTATCATTCCGATTTAAATTCTGTGGGCAATTACTTGCCTTTATACAGTTATATAAGCGTGCGTTTTGATTTGATATACATTCGAACGGTTTTTATTTTAAAAAGTTAGATATAGAAATGGCTAAAATTAATGACAAACTAAAGATATTAAAAAGTTTCTTTAGTAGTCGATGGCAAAATTAAAGAAATTTTGTATTAAGTTAAAATGCAAAATAGTGACATTAAACTCAAAATAAAAAGGCCAAGAAAAATATTTAATATTTACTCAACTGACAGAAACTGATACTGGAAAAGATATTCATAGAGTAATTAGAAATACAGATGCCACTAGTGTTTTGGAAGAATTTGCTAGAAGTGTGTCCTTCTGGACAATACAAATATGGGTGTATGGAAGGACTTGTTACTAGTCTATAAAAGGAGCTCCATTGAAGATTACATAGTTGACTGTTCATTCCATCAGAATGGGTTACCATTCGGAGCTGTTTTTAAAGATATTGGTGGAACAAGAAGTCCTATTGCTTTTACGGGCCGACTAAGTAAATCGTGTGAAATTCACGAGATTTGCTACAAGCAGAATTGAAAAATAGTGACCCTATTAATAACGGTCAGACTTATTCACTCTATCTCAAAATGGAATTCGAACAGGAAACTACTGAAAAATCTTTGGAATATAAAATTCAACTGTTACACATAACACAAAATTAGAATTGCTGATTTTCGTTCATTCTCAGGGTTTGAAAGAGCAGTGAAATTAACATCTGAAGCTTATGTTTACAGATTTGAGGTAAGACACATTATTGTAAAAACCTTATGTCGTCAAACTTCCTTTGTTTCGAAAGACCTTTATACTGAACATTTTGATATAATATTTGGATTGAATTGAGTTTAGCAATATAAAATTTATAAAAAAACTTTTTCGATTTACTGTCAAGGTACTGTGATTAAGCTTATTCATTTTATCTTGTGTTCTTACTGAAACTATCCAAAAACTTCTGCATATCCGGGAGCTTTCGGCTGTTCTTTTAGCTCTTATCAGGGACTATTTTTATTTTTAACTGAATGTTACTCTTTTGTATGTGTCTGAACCTATAGGAATGTTTTTTCATTGTAGCCAGGTTGAGTGCTAGAATTTCATTGCTTCCATTAGTTTTAATTTTTTTTTTTTTACATGTTGATTAGGCCATTACACTTGAATTTTCTATTAACATATTGTAAGTGGAGGTTTCAGTGTTGTGTGTGTGTGTGTATATATATATATATATATATATATATATATATATCAGTAAAATAGTTGCTGGTTGAACCAACAGACGGTAGATAAAAGAAAGTGATCAAGGCACAATTAAAACAAATGAACAAAATATGCAAAGTTAACAATGTCAAAGAACCGAACACACCACTTACTTGCTACCTAGGTTTTGAACACACCGTTGTTTTCTTTTTTTTTTTCTTCTTCAGGCAACCGGTGTTTGTTTGGTTTGGTTTGGTTCCTTGACACACACAAACAAAAATATCAGTTATTTGTTTCGATTAGCAGTTCGTCAACTTTTGCAAATTTTTCAAGAAACGAATGTTTAAGGTTATCTTTCAAAATATAAAGTAAAGTTCATACAAACCTATTTTTGATAAAAAGAAAATATGAAAATAAAATTAAATTCCGTTTTCTATTTGTGACGTACTGTGGAAATATCTAGTAATTTCATGGCTGCAGCTGAAATGTTAGCCATATTTTTCAGCGTGGAAATGTTATTGATTAACCGTTCATTCTATATTTGGCAGCTTGATGAAGAATAAATAAAGCACATCGCACTTTTATCAATATGCTCTTTCCTCCAATAACGGAAATATTCTATTGTGAATTATCGCTTACTTTGTTTTAAGACCAGAAAAATACCAAAATATCTCAAACTAGCAAAAAATAAAGGTGAAAAATTGATATACAGCTTGTAGTTGTTAACCTTGTTCATTAGACAGCGATACCCTTAGTAATTATGAATTGTCAAATCTATCATTTACTTTTATTTTCTTACCGAATTAAAGCCAAGCGTTTCACTTTTGAGACAACGTGAAGTAATTTGGTATCAGTGAACATAACACCAGATTTTTTATCTACAATAAAAATTACCGGAGTTTTTATAATATTTAATTAATGAATATTTTTAAACCTATAACTCATAATTCACAACGGAATTATTTTCATAAATTTATTTATACAGAGGTTTTCATAAATCTATAAATAATACCGGACTTTTTAATATCGGAGATTTTTTAGACATTCATATTTAATACAGGATTTTATGATAAATTGTATATCAGATATTACACTATTTGTAAACTTTCATCAGTATACAACCGCTTTTTCAGATCAATGGGTAACAATGGCCCCGAGTAAAATCCAGTAGATATCAAACCTCATCACATGAGATAGATATATATTTTCCGTTACACTCAATGGTGTGTAGGGCAGCGTTTTGCTGTTTCCGTAACAAACTGTTTTTTATGGGGCAGAGTTGCTAGCCCTGCGCCTAAATCCCCCAAACCTGGAGGTAGGTGATTTTCTAAGCGTAGCTTAGACGTGACACACGGCCGAAAGTAGGGGGTACCCAATGAGGATCAAAGTCACTACTCAGTTACTATTCTAGCGAGACGAGCTTGCTAACCATTACACCACGCCGAGGTACCCATATATATATATATATATATATATATGTGTGTATATATATATATGTGTGTGTGTGTGTGCGTAATTAGCAGCAAATTTCATTTTATGCACATATCAGACTTGATAAATTGCAAAAATTGTCTGCTTATTAATAAATCTGTTCATACTCAGAATAATCTTTCGCGTGATATTGAAAGATGTAAGAAATGAGCTGTAACTTTGACAAGTGATTTTATTCATTTTTTTATGTTCTTAATTACTTTCAATCTCCTTCCGTGATCATCTTCAGGGGTGAGAGTTCTGATAAGAAAAATAACCGCAAAACTGTGTTGCTAAAGATTATACCTTACCTAGTGCTTTTTCTGGAAGTCATGAGTTATCTCCCTCTAACCCTGTAAGTTACTTGTTCACCACTGGTATTGAACGTACAACACTTTGGGTCAAGTCCTCACAGGAACTAATCAACGTCTATATCCAATGAACCAGGTGTCCTTAAAGACTCAAATAGTTGAGTTTATTACCAGGCCACGGCAATGGTGAACAAGTAACTTAGTTAGAGGGAGATAACTCATGACTACCATAAAGTGCTCTAGGCAAGAATTAAAATGATATACCGCAGTGATTGTACTAAAGGGTTCGGTTCGAAATTCCTAGCACCTAAAGATCCGAGCGTACAACGGCCGAAACGCCGTACAAATTGTAAAAGTCTTCTAGAACAACCAGCCAGTAATCAACTATAATAGAAGTTGGGTTTGACTGACCAAAAAACCACCAGGGCAAATTGGTAGGTGGTTTATATAATAACCTGGGAGATTCCATTCTGTTACAGGCAAGTCCATACCATAAATATTGTTTGGCTGATAATTTCAGTGTGTATATTGAGCTCCATAAATATTGAGCACAATATCCACACTCTTGAGGGAGAAAAAGGAGACAGCCATGTTGAAAGGTAAGTTATTTGACTTCTACACAAATGGCAATAAAGATGTTATTAGACCGAATGTAAATACATCATCTCAGAAATACATTATATATATATAAACATAAAAATAAACATATTGTAACAAAAAGAAAAAATGATAAATTTGATTAACCAGAATTCAGTTAATTCACAGACAAATATTTAATTTACAAGAACATTAAAAATATTTACAAATATACAGTTTTTTTGCATTCAAAACAAAAACGTAGTTTACTACTGGCAAGCGAAGTGTTACGAAGGGGAAGGAAGGTGTCTAATATCTTTACCCAGTTAAGATAGCAAAGAAGTTTAAGTGTTATACTTTGTGGAAATCTTCAAATGTGTATATAAAGTATAATTATTAGTTCGGTCAATGAAAGTCAAAAATATCTATTTACCCATATAGTTCCATGAGGTTCTCTTTGAGGTTTTAGTTGGTCGGCAACTTTTCTTAAAGATTCTTTCGGCTGAATATTAATCCTTGAATCAAAGTCGGAGTTGATAATGTCAAAAAAATCATATTAACAACTAACTACTCCCTTACCAAAACCTATTTTTATGGGGGCTAACACCTAATTTGCATATTCTAGAATCCTTTAGAATTCCTTAGATTTTCCTCGAATTTTCTCGGACATTCTAGCATCTTCCAAACGTTCTATATCTAACTTCCTTATTTTTACGACTACTTCATGAATTAACTTTTTTGTAATAACAAATAGGACTCAAATAAATCTAACTTTTTAGATATTATTTTTATATAAAATGTATCATCGTAACTAATATATATATATATATATATATATATATATGCACACACACACACACACACATATATATATATATATATATATATATATATATAGCGTACTACATTTGGTATGTAATCCGGGTAAATTCCAAAAGAGACTAACCCAGGAGAATTCAATGTTAAATTCATTTATTTAATAGTAATATTTTATAACGGATTTTTGATTATTAGTTTGGATGATACATATTTCGCCGCTTTGATGTTCTTAGCGCGGTTCGTCAGATCCAAATCTCTATATACTGAGAGATTGAGAATCCATATGCGTGCTATACCATTTAATTTTCTTTCAAGCACATCCTTCTTGCGTAATTTTAAACTGATCCTCTTTCTGCATATCATGTGACCATCTAAGTATAAGTTATGGTAGCAGAAATCTTTCATTATTCCGTGAAATTTAACACCTAAGGATAATAATTTTTGGTTAAATATTTGAAAATTTGAAACTCACGCCAGCAGTATATGGGTTAAATGTTTTGACGTGCCGTGTCTTTTCAGGATTTAGGCGGTTATGAATTTCAACTTTACCACTGTTTTTGTCGCTATTAATGTTTTCCTCTTGGTATCTCTCCCAAACCCTACTTTGCCATTCACCTGCTCAAGCACATCAAGTAGGTCCCCCGCTACTTTATCTTGTCTATTTTCTTTTATCCGCCCGGTGATGATTAGGTTCTCCAAGCCTTCCTTCCTCATTCTTCATGTGCCGTGTCCCTTCAGGACGTAGGCTATCATGGACTTGGCTCTCTCTCTCTTATCGCTCTCAATAATTTTTTCTCTTGGTATCTCTAAGCTCCGCTTTGTCAACCACTTGCTCAGACCTAACAAGTACGTCTCGCGCTGTTTTCCTCTGTATATTCTTCCATTAATCCGGACCTGTGAGTATCAAGTTCTCCAGGCACTTCTTCCTCATTTTGTATCCCAGGAATCTCATTTGTTTCCTCCTTATATATATATATATATATATATATATATGTTTTTTTCTCTCTCGTTTGCCTCCTCTCCAACACATAGTTGCACACGTGCTCTGTTCATAGTATCCTCAGTATCCTTCTGTAAAACCACATTTCTGCTGCCTCAAGCCTCTCCTTCATCTTTGATTAGATCGTCCAGCATTCACTTCCATACAGAAGGACAGATATCACATAGCAATCCAGCACTTTCTTCTTTGTTTCCAATGAGCTTTCCCTGTCTTTCAGTAGTCTGGTCAGCATCTGAAATGCGTCTTTGGTTTGTCCTAAAAGGTCAGCAGTCTCTTGATACTAAGTATGTTTCCCTTTTTGTTTACATTCTTTCCAAAACATCGTTGCTGATATGTTCTGCCCATAGTATCCTCAGTGTCCTTCTGTAGAAACACATTTCTGTTGCTTCGAGTCTCATCTTCAAGAAGATCGTTAAAGAAAAAAAAACTAGACTATTATTCACTAAGTATGGAAATATTTGTCTATGGTTTGTTATAAGTTATCGTTTCTCTGTGTGTAATGAAAATAAACTGGCTCTCAATCAGCACTGAAAATGAGTTTCATGAACAAACCTGTAATGTAAATATGGCTATTGGAAATGCTTTGCTAATCCATTTTCAATACAAAAATGGATTGTAAAGGATTTACAAATACACTCAAAATAATTACCTTACATGGGCGTCAAATTTTTCATCATCTGTTCTCATATTTAAGGAACGACTTTAGGAGTAATTATTCGAAAACATTTTACCATAAAAATTCATTGAGAATTATGCATTTTTATAGTTGTCTGTAGATCACACCACCATTACTAAACATGTATAATTTTTAATAATTTATTTGACCTATTTGAGAGTAAGTTTGACAAACAAATACAGATGTTTCATTAAATACGACCGACAAGGAAAATCATTTTTTTATCTAATATTTCCAGTATTCTTACATGTTTTGTTTTGTTTTTTTTGTTTTTTTTCTGGAAATAAGGAATATAAAAATGTAAAAAATTTTGAATTTTAAGCGTTTTCAACCACTTCAATGGCCATTTTCAGCAGTTCATTTTTCCGATATTTTGAAAGATTTTTTTTTAAATAGATCACGCGATGTTCCAGTTGTATATGTCACCAGAGAGGTTTTAAAGAACGCTCCTTTTCAAAAACAAATTACGTTAGTCACAAAAGGGATAAAATAATATCGGAAAATAATATCCTTGAAAATGGCTACTGAAGTTGCTTAAAGCGTTTGGAAAGCTAAAAAAAAAAATATGGAACATTTTTACATTTATCTCCAGCAAAAAAAAAAAAAATCCTGTAAGAAACATGTCTTAAGTTCTAAAAAAGACATTACTCAATGGATATAGGCGCTGGTTAGTTCCAGTGACTTAACCAAAAGTTGTGAATTCAGTAATTGGTTAATTCATAGAGTTGACTTAGCAATGCAGCACTCTTTTCTTTGTTTCTAATGAGATTTTTCTGTCTTTCAGTACTCGGGCTAGCTTCTGAAAAGCGTCTTTGGCCATGCCAATACGTCTTTGGAACTCCATGTCGCATCCCTTATCCAGTCATTCCATTCAATTGCACAATGAAGGTAGTATTAAACAGATACTATCATACGAACGCGGGTGTCCCTCAGGGCTTTATTCTAGGTCCTACGCTTTTAACGATCTCCCGATGTAATAAGATCCCAAGTAGACATATATGCTGACGACACTAACGTTTACTCTAGCCTCGATCAAAAATATGCCAAGGCTGACAAAGCGAACCTCGCTGCTGAGTTTGAAAAGAACCTCCAATCCGTGGTGGACTTGGGTAAGAAATGGCTCGTGAATTTTAATGCATCCAAAACGAAACTTTATTAACCATAACAGACAATCGCTCCTACCACGCCCCCAATTAGCATGGATCAGGCTAATCTCCCTGAAAACAAAACACTGCGCCTCCTCGGGTTAACTCTCACAACAGACCTCAAGTGGAATAACTATATCGAATCCATAGCTAAATCCGTTGCTAAGAAGGTCGGTTCTCTGTGTAGGGCCAGGAAGTTTTTTCCCGTCTGAAACCATTCTGCACATCTATACATCTACCATCCGCCCGTGCATTGAATACTGCTGCCATATTAGGTCAGGTGCCCCCTGCTAACCACCTAAAAATCCAAACGGAAAATCTAATGTGATCGATCCCGGCTTGGCAGATCAGATATAGTCACTTTCTCACCGGTGTAATGTGGCTTTCCTGTGTCTCTTCTACAAATACTTTCACGGCTTCTGCTCCGATGAACTTAGCTCTCTGGTGCCCCCTATATATGAATTTACTCGAGCCACATGATTAGCAACTAGGTCCTACTCTTTTACTGTGAAACTAATAAAATGTAATCGAAAATTCAACTCCAGCAGCTTTTCTCGCACTTCCCGCCTGTGGAATTCTCCTCTGTTTACTTGCTTTCCCGACAGTTACACTCTGCAAGAATTTAAATGCAAAGTCAATAGTCATCTCCTATCTCACTGACTTGCATCCTCACTGCGCACCAATGGCAATATACTACCTTGCTTAGGGCGATATGATTATAAACAATACTCTTGGGGAAAGGTATTAATCCGTCTCTTCCCTGCAGCTATGGCTGAAATAACAGGACGGAAATGGTTTCTGCAGTCTTGGTTAGCAACTAGTTTACTGCAGGAATTAATGGCAACCTACTACGACAAAATCTTCTTCCCGGTTAGTCATGTCGCTTTCAAGACATGACCGCCTAAGTGTGGATGACTCTGACACTTAACAGATTACATCGAGCACTCTTCTATTAACACCAGAATTATATATCTGCTGTCTTGAGTGTGTGTGTGTGTGTGAAAGAAAACATGTATCTGCCTATACTAAAATGGAATTACTGAGCTCTTGTGAATGACTGCTCTAATCCGGGTATTTGTAATGGAGGCTTTATGTCTTCCAGATTAATAGTCTAACCAATGAATCTTTTCTCTCTTAACTAAAATTAGGTTGACCATCTTCAAATAAATAAATAAAAATATATATATATATATATATATATATATCCGAGTGAATACATAACGAAGAAAGAAATTTTACCACGTCCAAAACATTAATTTAAAACAGTGCACGATATATATATATATATATATATATATATGGTGTTTGCGTCTACTATTGAATATGTAGATGGATATTTAAATGGAATTCGGCGGGCACAGGTCTGATAAGACAAAACATTCATTCATTGCTAATTTCATCGACATTAAGAATTTATTAACTGATAAATATATTGATGTATGACCAAAAATAAAGCCTGGTATATCTATTACTTATTCGGCCTATATTTATACCGGCTGGAAGTGATGACGGTTTTATTCAAATGAACGAACTTTGCTGTTCTTCCACGTGGTTAACTGTGTATTGTGCATTTTCTTCTGTAAGGATTGGATTCTTTCATTTTCATCCATTTCAGAGCCACTCCTATGCCTCGCCTGCCAACGATACTGCTTCTATGACGACTATTTCTGTTATTTGTGACCACGTGATTGATAACACCACTACTTCTACTACGAATGTTCAGCAACACTCACTCGTCCACACACGCTCACAGAACCCGATGTACCAGTCACGGCTTGCTGCTTATTCTTCTTCCTCTTTATTGCCGAAAACCGTACGCATTTCATAACGACTGTCGTGATCGACGTAGTAAGCGGAACAGCCTTTATCGAAATTATTTTTACTTTCACATTCAGTTTTTCATTTAATGTGAATAGTTTTGTTTAATCATGTATTAATCTTGACCTAGTGTGACACATGGTCAGTTTTGAAGGGAATACTGAACTTAGTATTTTTGAAAAGTAAACTGAAAGACAAGCTTAATAACCATGGTGCTACAATAGGGATTTTAATGTTCATTTACTTAATGTGACAAGGTATGATACGAGGCTTTTTTTTGCCGGAATAAGCTTTTCCTTTTTCTTCATTTAAAGGAAATGCTTACCCCGGCAAAAACTGTTGTACCAAATGAAACGAATATTGTGTGGTCTGATGAAATGAGCTAATTTAGCTTATGGAAATGAACTATAATTTATAACCAATTTAAATGACGTGTTCAATTTTCCTTTATAAATATCATTGCTCTGGATAACATCCATTGTGCTTTGTTTATATATATATATATATATATATATATATATATATATATAAAAACACAATATTTTTTAAGTTGATCTTGTTGGATTATCCTCGCCGTTTACGGACTGGATATATATATATATATATATATATATCGTAAGATATCTTCAGGAAGTAGAGTATATATATATATATATATATATATATATATATACTCTACTTCCTGAAGATATCTTACGATTGAAACCGGGATAGGTTCAGGTGACAGCTCATTTACAAAATGTTTATATATATATATATATATAGAGAGAGAGAGAGAGAGTAAATCCGTCTGGTAAATTATAGCTGGTATTCATATATTTGGCTGCAAATAAAACCGATTATGGCCTGTACAAGTATTTGACACTAAAGATACTGCGAGCAATAAGTGGCAAACAGTGAAATCGATCCTCACTGTGAGCCTCATACACTTTAATCTTGTATTGTTCCTCAGCCTAGCGTGAAATAAATAGCAGCAAGAAGATTAATATCTGTGTGAGGGTGTCTGAGAGGACATATGTGAATGTGTTAAAGAGTTTGTGTGTGATCTGTCCTTTATTGTCTCAGATACAAGTGCCATCTAGAATAGCAGGCTGGTTCATTTTTTTCTAATGTTAAGAAAACCGTTTGTTTAAATAATGGTACCAGGGAGGACATTTTTAAAATTAATAAGCGAACTGGTCCACCTAAGTAGCGTGTTGTCTGGGGATTGGAAATTAAGTGATTTAATCCTGTGGAAACTTCCTTTGCGTTCCCAAGAATTGCATGCGTTGTTATAGATGAACATTGGCATGCATAAAGCATCATTTTAATAAAACACGTGAAAAATCGTACATAAAGACACACGCACGCATTTATAGTTATAAACAGAAAGAGAGCATAAGACATAAATGCATACCGATATATATAAAAATATATAGAAAGAAGAAAACGGGAAATGAAGGGAAAAACGGGAAATGGAAAAAACGCGGGGTAAAAATGAGAAAACGTGAAAGGGAGGGGAAAAAATCGGGTATAAAGAAAATCCGGAAGAGAATAAAGAAAAAAACGGGGGTAAGGAAGGAAAAAAAAAGGTAGGGGGCAAAAAAGTGGAAGGGAAAGAAGAAAAAACGGAAGAGAGCAAAGGAAACAAAAAAAAAAAAAAGTATTTAAAAAAAAAAAAATCCAGAAGATAAGGGAAGGAAAAAAAACAAAACACGAGGGTAAAAAGAAAACGTGGAAGGGAGGTAAGAAAAAACGGAAAAGAACACAATTACAGAAGGTAAAAACGAAAAATTACAAGACATATGGTCATTGTTATATACTATTCTCTTTTCAACACCTGCATGCATTTTTCATTTTGGCATTGTTATCGCACAAGTTGGCTTCAATTTCCTTCCAATAAAAGCAAGGACCGTTTATATTCTACCACTGAAAGCAAGGACCGTTTATATTCTACCACTGAAAGCAAGGACCGTTTATATTCTACCACTGAAAGCAAGGGACCGTTTGTATTCTACCACTGAAAGCAAGGGACCGTTTGTATTCTACCACTGAAAGCAAGGGACCGTTTGTATTCTACCACTGAAAGCAAGGGACCGTTTGTATTCTACCACTGAAAGCAAGGGACCGTTTGTATTCTACCACTGAAAGCAAGGACCGTTTGTATTCTACCACTGAAAGCAAGGGACCGTTTGTATTCTACCACTGAAAGCAAGGGACCGTTTGTATTCTACCACTGAAAGCAAGGACCGTTTGTATTCTACCACTGAAAGCAAGGGACCGTTTGTATTCTACCACTGAAAGCAAGGACCGTGCTACCTTGAAATTGGCACTGTTTCATGTACCGTAGTAGACCAATGAAAAGACATCTCACACAAAACAGTAATAAAATTAATGTCCTCTTTTTGAAGAGCAATAATTATATCTGGAATTATAACTCACTTTGCGTATTCCATAGTTTTTCTAAAAAAAATATGAGGTGATAATGACTCTCGAGCGCAGTAGGTTAGGAGTGAAAGTGAATGAGGAAACTAAAAGAGAGGTTTGAAAAAGGCAAAAAACAGTGTTCAAGAAAATAGAAGATGGTGACTGAAGTTGCATTTATTTTTTTTTTAAGTTGTAGTTACTAGGAAACAAAAATTCAGAAGTTTCCACAGGTAAAAAGTGCAAGAAAAACTGTTAAAGCAGAAGTTACGGTTGCATCTAGTTAGTTCAATAGTAAAACGCTGATGCATACCTTGCCGATCTAGTAGGAAACTTAGCTACATTTAGTTGTAACACATACATACATATATATATATATATATATCCATCCAAGTGAATAAGAAACTAAGAAAATAATACCAATGTTCAAAACATTAATTTAAAACGGTGCGCAATATAGAAATAGCTATGAATATTTATAAATTATAATTCAGACAACAAGCAATCCTGCTTTAGCTAATCAGAGATCTCCAACACAACGTGGGCGGAATCGACCGAAGGTCAGAAAGTTTGGCTCGACTCAGCCAACGGTTTTGTTATACTGGTCATACTATATTGAGCACTGTTTTAACACCTGAATAATATACATGTGTGTACCCACATATATATAGATGGAGAGAAGGATAGTAAAAACACCAGATATTTTCAAATTATAATTCCTCCCAGACAAAAAGGAAAACCGTCAGAAACAGTCCGAAGTTGATTTCGTAAGAAAAGCTCAATCTTTCGACAAAGCATTTAGAAACAAGGGCGAGTTTCGTTAAACTAGTGAGTGTTGTGAAGAAGGCGGGGTGTAGCGTGTTTTTAGTTTCGGAGTTGTATGTTTGTTTGATTTTTGTTTAAAAAGTCAATTAGTACATTTTTATTTTTTTATATTTGTCTCAAAACTTGAAACAAAAATACACTATATATATATATATATATATATATATATATATATATTATATCGAGGCAGCAGATAATTTGCCTAAGCATATATTGTTAAATATAACAGACAAAGAATGTCTATTATGTTTAATCATGGGCCGTTTTAAACATCGTATTTTGGCTTTAAATTCAGATAAAATTAAAAACAAAAATTGTCCAACATTATCTATCTTCAGAGAGGTTACAGGGACGTTAAAAAAGTCCAACATCAAAGATATTATCTAGAACTGCTTCTGATTAAACATAAGATATTCATTGTCTATTATATTTAACAATGTTTAGAAAAATTTATATATTAAACAGTTGCATTAAATAGTGCTCAATACCTGTTTGAAGGAAGATAGAGATTTAACATGTAGAGTATTTAAATATTTGAGTAGGAAAGATCGGTCGGTTATACTACTATGGCTTTGTCTCTTTCTTTTTCTGGCTTTGTCTCTTTCTTTTTCTGGCTTTGTCTCTTTCTTTTTCTGGCTTTGTCTCTTTCTTTTTCTGGCTTTGTCTCTTTCTTTTTCTGGCTTTGTCTCTTTCTTTTTCTGGCTTTGTCTCTTTCTTTTTCTGGCTTTGTCTCCACAAAGTTCAAAACTAAGTTAGCGTAACCGGTTAATTTTATCTATCGATCTATCTTCCCAAATTAATACGTGAAGTGTTTACTCTGTCTTTTTTTTTTTAAATATTTTCATGGCAACTACTCAGTTTTTTGTCCTCTGGTGCGCCCCGTCCAGGTGAATTTAAGTCTACTACTAAATTTTCATCTAGCACCACCATTTTGTCGACAAAATGGTGAAAGGTAACTGCCATTTCTACTCGATCAGTTTTTCTAGCTTTTCCTGTCTTCAAACTTCCTTCCCTTTATTTGCTTCCCTGATATTTACAATCTCCAAAAATTGAAATGCAACAGTAATTCCATTTTTCTATCTTATCCGCTCATCTTTTATCCCTTCTTTCATAACTCTACCTTTTGTACACTCGTGGGCGGTGCCACTTTTCTTTATATAAAAATACAGTGTGTATGTGTGTGTGTGTATATATATATATATATATATATATATATATATATATACATACACACACACACACACACACTGTAATTTTATTACAATGGTTTATAAACGCATAACACAACACAAAAATTTCATGTTTCACAACAAAACTGTTCATCCTCAGGTGGTATGTTAAAATAGTGAAAATTCATTTTAGCATATCACCTAAAGAACAGTATGGTTCTGAAACATGAACATTTTTATAGCGATATTATGCTTCTATAAACAGTTGTAATAACAAAACTACAATACTAAGCTTTACTCTTTATCGAACACTCTTTATAAACGTAAATGCGTAAACAGTGGGTTTTTAATCTGTGTTCTTTCACTTTCTTGTAATATATATATATATATATATATATATATATTACATTAGTCATACCCATACAAGCCTGTTTTGCTGTATCACTCATCAGTGTGGCTAGACACATACACTTGTTTCTGGCCAGGATCGAAACTCAACTGATTTGGTGTAAGTCGGAGTCGCTACCCACTAAGCCATAAGCGCATGGAATTAGAGAAGGGAAATTTTAACGTGTGTGATGCATTGGATATCGGCTCGGGACGAGAAATCGGGGAGCCGAGTTCGAATTCCAGCTGAATTCATTGCATTCACTTACGCGCAAATACCATTGGGAAAGGTATTAATCCGCCTATTCCTTCCAGTTATGGTTTAAATAACAGGACAGATTGGGTTCTATAGCCTTGGTCGGCAACCAGTCTACCGCAGAAACCAATGGCAACCTACTGCGGGATAATCTTCTGCCCAGTCAGTCATGTCTCTTTCGAGACATCATCGCCCAAGCGAGTATCACGTATGGCACTTAACTGACTGATATATGCATCGTATACGCACGCCAGTCAACTCTTTGCATTTCTAAAGAGACATATATATATATATATATTTAATACGCTATTTTATAAACTTTCCTTGTATTTTGCATAGGTATTGGAGTTCACACGCTTGATGGCTTTAAACGGGGAAATTAATATCAACATATCTAGATTGGAAAAGAAAGACAAAATAAAGTGAAGTATACCTCTAGAATTGAACCTGTATAGCTTGTTTCCGTCAAGTAAAATATTCTTTCAGACGTAATGTGGTTAGGATTTGGCTAACAATCATGACAAAGCAAGATTAAATTACCTATTTAAAGGTGCACTTTTCCCTGATGGAAAAAGGGGTTTACAAGGACATTAGTGCTAAGGGAAGGAAATACAATTGTGAAGAGTAACTGAAATCCACTCAGAAAGAAATTCAATAAACCATACTTTGAAAAGCGGATCCTGTTTATACTTGAGTGCATAGTAAAATATTGATATTCATAATACTTAAGTCAGTAGACAAACATTGATGTGGTTTCTATTTATCTCTCTCTCTCTCTCTCTCTATATATATATATATATATATATATATATATAGTAAGTTGAACTCGTAGGTTTATTAACCTTTTGTTCATGCATTTACTTTTATAAAGAGTGCTCAATACAAATGTAGAGCATTATACTGTAATGGTTGCTACAATGTTTTTATAAATTCATAGTATCACTACACAAAATTTTTCGCGTTTCGAAGCCAGCCCATTATGTTGTTGGCTTCATCTTCAGGTGATTTTTTTTTTTTTTAGAAATTTTTTTAGAAATTTAGATTTCTAAAAAATCACTAGAAGATGAAGCCAACAACATAATGGGCTGGCTTCTGAAACGCGAAAAATTTTGTGTAGTGATACTATGAATTTATAAAAACATTGTAACAACCATTACAGTGTGTATATATATATATATATATATATATATATATATCTCAAATCATTTATTGCGCTTACACGAGACAATAAGTAAAAATTAATTAGGTTTTTACTTGAATATATAGCTTAATATTTGGCGTATTTTATTTCCATTCCTCTAATTGCATCATTATTATTTCAAGTTTACTTCACCCACTCGAAAAATGCATTCAATTCAAATTCATCATCCTCGGTCCGGGAAGTTTTTTTTTTTTACTTTTTTTTTCCGGTCTGCCTTTTGGTAAATCATTTCAAATGTACTCCGCAAGAAATTAGGATATTATAGGCGAACATATTATTTTAATTAACGGAGAACATGTGTATTTTAAAATGAAATATTTCAAAAATATAATCTTATTAAGTGGATTCTAAGATGCGGCTGTAGAGTCGGGTTAACTGTAGAAAGAAGGAAGTAGTACTTATAAAAAAAAAAAAAGGGAAAAAGAACACTGTAATTAACATATTAAGAGGGAAGAGACTTTAATTAGCAAGGTCAACATAAGCACGTATTTATCATTATCAATACTTAACCGCCATTTTTCATACTTAACCGTTTCCTCCTCTTGGTTCATATATATATATATATATATATTTGTCACTTAACTGAGCAGTCATGCCAACTTCGAATAACCTTGAAGGCACGATTATGACGTTCTTTTACATGAAGCTTTTTTTTTTTTTTTTTTCAAACTGCTGTTGTGTACCGGTTTTATTATTTTATATGGGGCTTGGTGTAATTTGCATCTGTAAAAACCCTCATATAGAAAATATTAAATTAAAACAAGCACTGTAGTAAGAAAACCTGGGCATAACAGCAGATTTAAAAAAGTGAGGAAATCAACGACGTTTTCACGAAACTTCGAAGTCGGTATGACTCAGTTAAGTGACAAATTTTCCACATTAATTCTAGGACAAGAAAAACTTGCTTGCCAAAATATTTTATCGGTAAACCACTGATCCTGGCACGAAGCATCTTGTTTTTGTGTGTATATATATATATATATATATATATATATATATACACACAATGTTTGAATGTGTGAAAATGGAGATATAAAATATCCGAAAAATAAAATAAATTCATTGCATTCACTTACGCGCAAATACCCTTGGGAAAGGTATTAATCCGCCTATTCCTTCCAGTTATAGGTTAAATAACAGGACAGATTGGGTTCTATAGCCTTGGCCAGCAACCAGTCTACCGCAGAAAGCAATGGCAATCTACTGCGGGATAATCTTCTGCTCAGTCAGTCATGTCGCTTTCGAGACATGATCGCGCAAGCGTGTATCACGTATGGCACTGAACTAACTTGTAACGGTGTTTTATTTGAAACTTCATGAGGCAGGGAATTTATGAACGTGCATTGTTTAGATTAAAACAAATTATGACGTTTTCATTCATGGTTGTATGAACCTAAGAAATATTTCTTAGTGTGGATGCTTTTAGTCATTGTGTTTTTCCATTTAACACGCGCACATATATATATATATAGAGAGAGAGAGAGAGAGAGAAAGAAAGAGAGAGAGATATGTCAAGTCTGTGAGCGGCGAAGATAATCCAAGATCAACTTAATATAAAATGTGTTATTTGTATAGAGCTCAGTGGATGTTATCCAGAGCAATATGATATTTATAAAGGAAAACCCAAAACAATATTTACCTTGGTTTTGAATTAATTTTTAGAAGCTATATTAACTCCTTTCATCAGATCACACTATATTCGTTCCATTTAGCTCATAGAAATGAATTATAATTTATAACCAATCTAAATGTGTTGAATGTTTCTTTATATATGAATTAATATACATATGTTTATACGCACATGCATAAAAATATTCAGGTGTTGAATGTTCAAAGTAGTTTAGACAGAGGTATTAGTTATATATTAATAATTATACATATCCAAGAATAGCGTCAACTTGCTTCAACAGGTTTGGTATAGTAGACTTGCTCTTTTAATCAACCCAAAATAAGTCACTGGGTGTTAAATCGGTACTTTGGCTGGCCATTAATACATAAAATAGGGAGTTAATTTTAAATCATTGTGTATATATAATATATATATATATATATATAGTCATCCGCTGAAAGATCTGTTTCGCTGTATCACAGCTCATCAGTACAGTTATCAATTCGATTGCTTTTACCCAGGATTGAAACTCGACCGAATTGGCGCCAGTCGGCGATTCTACCTGAGCTATGAGCGCTCGATAGGAGGCAGACTTTTAGCGTATAATGTATCATTCGCCATTAGTTAGTGCTCTAATTCATTACTGAATGAGCGATACATATGCTAGGGTAGCTACTGTTTTTTCAAAGTTTACCATTCTTCCAGAGTGCTTAATCAGGGTGTGTGTATATATATATATATATATATATATATATATATATATATCAAACGCGTTTCATTAAAAAATATAAATATATGTATATATTTGTAATTATCCGTTCTCGTTCTGATTATCTTAAGTTATATAAGCACGCTATTTCAAGTACTTCTAAAATAGCTTTTGTAAATACTTATGAAAATGAGATTTTGAAGCAGTGATTTTCAAAGGCAAACGAATTTGATTTAACGATTCCGCCTATACGAAGGCAAGCAGATGACAAAGATGATCAGACGACCTTGGCAAATAGTGAGGCTGACACATATGGGAATTGATAACTGGATTATATTTTTGCAGAAAGCCTGGCGTCGATACAATTAAATGATTCCAAACAAAAGATTTTCCTCGTAAAGTCATATGCAAATTCACAATCTATGCGAGGGTTCTATAATGATCACAGAACGATTAAAACCTTTGTTTTTGTCCTTAACGAAAGATACGTATATACAGACTGCAAAATATGGGTAGGCCAATGTTTGTACTGAGGGGATAGTAGATCAGTACAGTTAACGGAAAAAGGCGTAACTTGTAAGCTTTTAAAATAATACAATATGCGAAGTTGTAATAAGCAGTATTTTGTCTTACATTTAAATAATTCATATTTCTAATAATAGCTGATTCACTGTCTGTAAATTTAAAATCATTGCTTTTTAATAAGTTAGGACATAGTTTTAAATTTGAAGAGTTGTTTGAATTCAGGCATCGGTTATGTGCGCTGTGGTGCAGTGGATATCGGCTCGTAACGAGCAATCGGGGAGACAAGTTCAAATCTTGTAGAAGTTGGGAGATGGTTAATCTTTATTAAATCGGACTTGTCAAACTTCCTACAACTTAGTTTTTATCCAGAATTAACAGGTTATCAGCAGGTAGCTTTGTGGAAGTATAAAAGTATACCTTTTGTATATCTAAACTTATTTATAAATGGAACTTTGTGTGTGTCTGTTACATATAGACTCCGAAACGGCCGAACCAATTTTCTTAAATTTACACAGTCGTACTATAAGCGTCTGCGAGTGTTCTTAGCTAGGTTTTGTGTCGAGGTACCCCCCGATAAATATCGATAATCGAAAAAATCGTGTTATAGAAGGAGTGGTCCGATTTTAATCAAATTTGATACTCATAGACAAAGACATAAGGAATGATATTCAGAAGTTTCAAGGTTGCAATTCTATCAATAGTGCAGAAAAACGATTATATATATATATATATATATATATATATATATGGCAAGATGTTTGTGTGTGTCTATCTGCCTGTATGTCTGTATTTTTTCAGCCTTGTTATTTTAGTTTTTGCTTCGGGTTTGGCTCTAAGTAGGTATAATTGTAGTTCTTAGTCTCAGCCATGATACCATTTACTCAGAGGACTTATTTAGCCTTCAAAATTCAGTTTACGACGAAAAAAACTAATTTGATATCGATACCAGGAAATCAAAATTTGACTTACATACATTCATTTTTCTTTCAGTCTACGGTTTCGCTTTAACTAGGAACAACTATTGCTTTTTAGTCTTTCGTGCCAACGTCCAAAGAGTCTGAGCTCCAGGACCATGGATTAGTTTTAATGCTTTCACTACACCCGAGTAACACCGGGATATACTGCTAGTTTAAATAGAAAGTTATTAATAGGAAAGAATAGCATGACTTGGTAGAATTAATGCTCAATGGAAGCAGTATTAAGAATCTGATGGTATCCAGTGTTCGTAGTAATCACTGCAAAAGTGAGTGTGTGTACGTAGGCAGGAACGTACGCATTTATGAGCGTTTATTGTTAGGTAGGATTGTCTTTGAAGTTATCGATCAGGATGAACGGTGAAAAGGAGGGAGGTGAGAGAAAGATAGACAATAATAGCGATTGCTTGATGTTTGTCAAAGGGCACGTGTTAATTACGCTCTGGCGACGGTCGAGCCTGCTCCGTCTTTTATTTCGTTTCTGGGGCTCCGAACAGGTCATCCGGGAATTTCATTCCTGGATGTGATTGTGGCCTTTTTAATTTTGTTTTTTAGATGTTTCCTATTAGCCGAAAAACATTTCGCATCGAAGCCTGACATTTCACGAGTTTTTTGCGTGCTAAGCAAATGTTTTGTAAATTCGAGAAAATTTATTTCTAGCAAAATCAAAAATTCATTGCTTAGTATTTAAATTTTGCAATCTAGAACTTTTGTTCACTACAAATTCATTGCATTTACTTAGCTTGGGAAAGGTATTAATCAGTCTTCTCTTTCAGTTATGAGTTAAATAACAGGACAGATTGGGGGGCAACCAGTTCACAGCAGAAAATAATGGCAACTTATTGCGAGATATTCTGCCCAGTCAGTCATGTCGCTTTCGAGACATGATCGCGCAAGCGTGTATCACGTATGGCACTTAACTAACTTGTAACGGTGTTTTATTAAGATCACAAAACTATTAAAACCTTTGTTTTTGTCCTTAACGAAAGATATATATATACAGACTGCAAAATATGGGTAGGCCAATGTTTGTACTGAGGGGATAGTAGATCAGTACAGTTAACGGAAAAAGGCGTAACTTGTAAGCTTTTAAAATAATACAATATGCGAAGTTGTAATAAGCAGTATTTTGTCTTACATTTAAATAATTCATATTTCTAATAATAGCTGATTCACTGTCTGTAAATTTAAAATCATTGCTTTTTAATAAGTTAGGACATAGTTTTAAATTTGAAGAGTTAACTTACTGACTGCTATGTTACAGAGCCGCCACTAACCACAAGAATCGAAGGCTATGTGGTACTTCATTCTCTTGGAAAACAGGGACCTTACTACTTCGAGTACTCACTAGCTTTTATGGGTAGCAACGATAAAAAGGCGTTTGTTGTGACGGGATCAGTCTCGCCGGTACAGCCGGAAATAGTGGTTTTTGTGTGCTATATGCTGGTGTGGACTATTGAGGAGATTGAGGTTTCACCTGGCATTTCCGAGAAGGGATTAAAAATTTGACCCAAAAACCCGAGTAAAACAATTTTCAATTGGTGCTTTAAAGAGTTCAGTTCGAGGTGGGGGCGTAAAAAAAATCACGGAGTGAGTCAATCGCGCTGGTAACTAAAAAGGGATCTTGCGAATACATGGTTCCTGTTTAATAGATGATTGGAAATAAATATCAATAGCTACTACAGAGTGGTCAGGATTACCAAGAAGACAGTGTTGCGAAGCTTGGCAAGAGTTATTAGAGGAGGTAAGATGGAAGTCATTTAGCTAAGAATTTTGACCAGAGAAACGGGTAGGGACTTCCATGATCCTGCAAAAATATTCAACGCTGCAGAAGTTGGATCAGATACCAACAATATTAGTGAAAGAAAGGCTGAGGTGGGTAGATGTTATTCTGTTTGCTGGTTTAGATGTATTTCTTTTGTTTTCCATGAGATTAGTTTTGGGGAGAGGGTGGAAAGGCAAACGTAAATGTTACTTTCTGTCGTCAATGGTAATACAAGCAATATCATGGCTAAAAACTGAACATAGTCTACTGTCAGGGTAGCCCATCAGAAATACATGCAATGCCATCTAATGGACAACATGGCATTACAAATACCCAGATTATTGACCAGAGCAGCGTCTCCAAGCACCCCTAAAGAGCTCCAGCTCCTAGTGATCTGTCGAAAGCATTATCCAGCAAACTGCCAACCCGGTAGCAACAAAGCGCATGGGCAAAATAAAATATATAAAATGATGACAATTTACCCATTGCACCCTCTGTGTGCGTGTATATAGTATTAAGCTAGACATGCCAAATTTCCCATCTCTTCACTTACAACTCTATCTAAAAGTAAAAACCAAAAATAGACTGATTTAAAAAAAAAAAAAAAAATTTGTGACGTATATTTCTCAAATCCTAACCGTTATTTATTTTTTATATTTTTATTTCTTTATCTTTTATTTTTTATTTTTTTTAATCTTATTTTTATTCTCATTTTGAATATAGACTGACTATTGCTGAGGAGACGTGAGATCTCTCTTAGTGATTTCATGTTGAAATGTTCATTCAACATTTTTGAATTTTAAATTTATTTTAATTTTTATATATAAGAGAAATTAAGGCAGACACGTTATTTCATGATAAATCGGTAATATAGGCCTATTTCAGGCGAACCATCATCAGCTTTCGTCTTTATTTTACGAAGAATTTTACACGATTCGTGTAAAATCCTTTGTAAAATAAAGACGGAAACTGATGATGGTTCGCCTGAAATAGGCCTATGTTTCCGATTTACCATGAATAACGTGTCTGTCTTAATTTTTCTTATATTTGCTCTATATGTATTTATATACATGTATATTTAGAGCTCTCTTAGAGTTATCCTACCACTGTATGTAGAGGATACTCCTTTGGATTCTTCTATACCCACACTGCATGCTGATATATATATATATATATATATAAAGGTTTATGTGAGATATTTTGTGTATTCTGTAAAATCTTTAACATCTGATCACTATAAGTAGGTTTACATGTGTGAATGCTTTTTTTATATATTTTTTCCACATTACAGTTCCTATGCATTGAGCAATATCCATTAGAATTGTCCCCAATTTAATCGATTTCTTGTTGATCTGAGAAATATTCCACAATTAAATATGCGCTTAATTCCGCTCTTACAGTTTCCATAATTCACTCTTGCCAAATTAGATTGACCGTAATTTTCTACCGATGATTCATGGTGGGGAAAATAAATTTTTCACCTACGAGAACACAAATGCATTTACTTTTTTTTTTTTAATGAATGTTTCTTCGCTACTCAAATGCAGGAGTGAGATAACTTAAGTGCTACACCTTTTGTAATGAAAAGAAATTAAAACTACAAATCAAGCCATTATTTTTGTCCATATCTTTGAGAAGATTACTGTTCAATATTTTTCCTAGACACGAACCTCTTCATTATATAATTGTTTAGCACTAGCGATGATGCGGTCGGAATATTGTCACTAAGAGCAAGGATAAAAGCTGAAGGTATTGGAGTTCAGTAACGTAAATGATTAGGGAAATTAGCCGACTTCACACAAACAATCGGCATTGATTAACAGAACAATTAGTGTTACCGTCGGCAGTAATTTATGAAATCCTTTTCTTGCTAGTGATTAATTAGAACAACCGGAGAGCCGAGTTCAAATTCCAGTTGAATTCGTTGCATTCACTTCAGTCAGTCAGTTAACTGCCATACGTGATAAACGCTTTGGGCGATCATGTCTCGAGAGATGACTGACTAGGCAGAAGATTATCCCGCAGTAGGTTGCCATTGCTCTCTGCGGTCGACTGGTTGCCACCCAAGGCTATAGAACCCAAATTCTTATTATTTAGCCCATAATTGGAGGGAAGAGACGGATCAATAACTTTCTCAAGGGTATTTGTGCGTAAGTGAATGCAAGGAATTCACACTTTACTCACGAATTGGAAAAAATTATGAATGCTCTCTCAGCTATGGATTGAATAGCAAGACAGATTGATTGGCAGTCAAGGCTATAAAACCCAGTCTACCACAAAGAAATGGCAAACTACTGCGGGAAATTTACCTAGTCATGTCTCAAATAAGACATGATCGCCAAAGCGGATATCATGTATGGCATTTAACTGACTGTATCAGTAAATATATTAAATGTGCTGTGTCCCTTCAGAACGTAGGCGATCATGGCCTTCCACATTTCTCTATTCTTTGTCGCACTTCATACCCCTTCTCCTGTTATCCCACTCAATTGTCACCATCCACCATCGTTGCTTTCCCTTCTCTTTCTTTCCCTCTATTGGTTCCGTGAGCAGCAGGTTCTCTAAGTCTTCTTTCCTCATTACATGTTCTCAAAACTTCAGCTGTATTTTCATAAGTATCAGTTGTTTTTTGTGTCACTCTTCTCCAAAGCCTCATCGTTGCTAGCGTCCTCCGTTAAGTCACTGGTGCCCCCGCCACTAGAATTTACTCGTGCAACCAGACTGGCAACAAGGTCCCACCTATTTACAGTTAGATCAACCAAATGCAGCCACACTTCTACTCCATCAGCTTCTTTTCTCGCACTTTCCACCGGTGGAACTCCCTTCCGTATACTTGTTTTCCTGATGGCTACACTACAACCTCCAGGAATTTAAATGCAAAGTCAATACCCATCACTTATCCACTTGACTCCAGTTCTTTCTACATCAACCTTTATATCTTGTTTTTTTTTTTCCTTTCTCTCTACCTTCGCAACTGTCTTCACTCCTGTGTTTACATCCTTCACTTGCCCTTTCTCTGACACCCCCGGTAACTGGTCCGTCTTTCTCTTCACTCTCCTCTTGGCTAAACATTTCTTATGTAGGCCCCTGCGCATCAGTGGCGGTACCGCCTTGCTTGGTAAAAAGATTAAAAATGTATCATCTGCAGAATTACATTTTGGCTGCTTCCAGTTTTTCCTGAGATTGTCTAGCATTCGATGCTATAATGAAGGACAGACAACACATAAATCCAGTACTTGTCTTTGTTTCCAGCGAAATTTTCCTGTTTCCTAAATATATTATCTTTCCCAAAATTCTTACAATATTATTATATTTTCTGAATTTAAATCACAAAAAAAAAGTTAAGCCTTCGAAAACAAGCCATTCAAATAAAATAACCCTTTGTTTGTTAGTGTGGAATGTCGAAATCTCTATAATATCGTTATTTTCACTTCTAGTCTAAATATTACCTATCTTTGTTATTGTTGCTGTTGGATGTGTTCATGTAATGCTGTTTTTTTTTTTGTTGTTTTTCGTTTTTGCTATTTAGTAATGCTCTTTGTTTGTGATTATGCAGAGGCAGTCTACGGAATCTGATGAAAGATTAATTCTTTTGAAGCCATTGACCTGAAAAAAAAGTGGTTGTTTATAGTTGCTAGTTTTGTTGGACACCATATACGTTATCCATTTGAGTCTAGATTAAGGGTCGGTAACCTTTTGCTAACTATGTGCCGACTTTGGATTTTAAAATCATTCAGCGTGACAGCAACATACGTATTTTTATACAAAGTCAATATAACTGTTCTACAATGTATTTTATATAGTAATATATGCAGTATGCAAATCACATTAAAAGAAATAAACTTAAGTGTGTGCTGGCGCGTACACACACACACACACACACACACATATATATATATATATATATATATATATATGGGAGATTCCTTTTGAATGTCCAATATCAACAACACTTTAGTTTTAGTAGTTATTGGTTCGGACTTCGTGATATAATTTGCGTGCCATTAGAAATTGCTTAGTGTGGCACGCGTGCCCTAGGTTGCCGACCCTTAGTTAGATAGTATTTTCTTAACTAATAAATGTATTTTTATGAATGATTGTCTAAACTCAATTTGTATATTTGTTTTTCTTTTCTGACCATAATTCTAAACCGGTTCTTAGTGGTGATTGTCTAAGTGCCTCTTAGATGTGGTACAAGGTCTCGAGTATGGGCACCAAGTGAAGATCGTACTCACTACTCATTTGTAATGATTCTAAATGAGACACGCTTACTAATCATTACACCCCGTCGAAGCGCCCACCTCTTTTGTTAATGTATGTCAATGAAAAACTACTATGTTTGAATCTGATAGACGTCACTTGTTAAACGTATCATTTTTACTAGATGAGTTAGGATACCTACCCGGGAGTTAGGTTTCATCCCATCGAACCAGCCAGCCTGGATCGAAACCAGCTCAAAGCAGACAGCTTCGCAAGCGTTCATCCATGAAGCCAGTCTGAGTTTCTGACAACATTGATTTTTTTTTTCTTTTGTCTTCGTTCTGTTCTTCATTAGTCGCTCTTTCACTCTGCATTTTCAAATATCTTGCGAATTTCTGTCTTCCTCTGCTTTTCTCATTTTACTGCGCGTCTTTCTTCCTCGTGCCTATTCCTCCGTCTGTGACTGCGTTTTTCTCCCTATCCTGATTTCAGAAAAACTACCAAAGTAGGTACAAAGGCGTATCTCTTGAACATGTAGATGGAATTGTGTTGAGATAAACACACTGATGTATATACGTGCAAAGTGTGCCTCATAATGTTTAACTTTAGTCCGACGATGTATCTTTTTAGTATTCTTAAAAAAAAACATTAATAATAGGGTATACTAGTGGTGTGATGGATAATGGTTCGGAATGAGTAATCAGAACCGAGTTTGAATTCCAGTTGAGATCGTTGCATTCACTTACGTGCAAAGCCCTAAGATAAATTTATTCCGTGCCTCTGTCTTTTCTACCCAGCGATTAATTGAACAGTACGACATTCTGGGCTCTTATCTCTTGGTTGGCAAATAGTCTAGGAGAAGACTATGAATTCCAAACCGGCTAACAACATTGTGAGGTCTGGCACTATACCACCAGTGTAATCTATAATACTTGAGAGAGTGAGTTGGAAAGAATATTGTTTAATTACAGAAACCTGCAACCTTTTTCAAATGCCATGTTTGTTTTTTTTCTATGTAGGTGATCATTTCTATTCACATATTTTATTTTCTGATAATTACTGTTCTTGAGAAATATAGACTAGTGACTTATCTTCTCCAGTGTTTGATTTTTGTTTCACAGAATATCAGCACTTTATCGCCGTTTAATGCGCATGTTTATTTTCCTTGGTCGCATTGAAGTAATAAAAATGCTATTCTGCTTTAATCATCCAATGCAGGATGGTATTCAGGTTTTGTGCATATACATATTTGTGTTGACATAATTACTAGAAGCAGTGTTATGGGTGCTTTGTGTTTTAGTTTTCTTCATCATATTTTGGAATATAGTTTGAGTTCTCTTATGAATTGTAAGATATATGCACTAATGTCATAAAAGAATTTGTTGATTTTGTTTAGTGGCCTATCAACGTCGTTTGGTTATTTAATGCCTTATTTTTATTTCGAATATCATTTTATGAAAACTACAGATAAAAGGTGTTGAGCCTTTTAATTGTAGGTAAGTGTTGTCTGAGCCCTTTAATTGTAGGTAAGTGTTGTCTGAGCCCTTTAATTGTAGGTAAGTGTTGTCTGAGCCCTTTAATTGTAGGTAGGTGTTGCCTGAGCCCTTTAATTGTAGGTAGGTGTTGCCTGAGCCCTTTAATTGTAGGTAGGTGTTGCCTGAGCCCTTTAATTGTAGGTAGGTGTTGTCGGAGCCCTTTAATTGTAGGTAGGTGTTGTCGGAGCCCTTTAATTGTAGGTAGGTGTTGCCTGAGCCCTTTAATTGTAGGTAGGTGTTGCCTGAGCCCTTTAATTGTAGGTAGGTGTTGCCTGAGCCCTTTAATTGTAGGTAGGTGTTGCCTGAGCCCTTTAATTGTAGGTAGGTGTTGCCTGAGCCCTTTAATTGTAGGTAGGTGTTGCCTGAGCCCTTTAATCGTAGGTAGGTGTTGCCTGAGCCCTTTAATCGTAGGTGTGTGTGTGTGTGTGTATATATATATATATCTTTATTATAAAAATGTATTTTGTACTTTCATAGTATTTTGTGATTTCAGTATTTGCCCATAGCTGGGGTAATAACAGATCCCACCCCCAGAATGGACCTGGGAACAGCAAACAAAAGGTGATTCCACGCTTCTTAAAACCTCCAGTCTCCCGATCAGAAGCCTTGTTGCTAAATGTGCTTTATCATTCCAATTACTATCCAGTATATAAAATTGTGATTTTTTTTTATTAGACTAGTTGCTAGAATCTAATCCACTCTGCTACGTAATTTATATGTAAGAGGAATATAAATTTCAGATTCAAGTTCTCGCAGAAGAGAGCTTCGCATTTGAACTTAACATGCCGCTTCCATTTTCTGCACAACATATCCATTGCAACAAAAGCGATTTGAAAAGTGATTAGAATTAAAAAAAAATAAGTAGGAAGTTTATTCAGATGACTTCAGTGCTAATACTGGCGAGAGTTACTTAGAGTTAGACTTGACAAGCCTTGCTATCCCAAGATCTTAATGACAAGCAACAAATATCTGGTATATCATATTTCTTACCATGTGATACATAGCTGTTTATGTAACTCGTGATATCACGAGTAAGATTCAGTAATCAAATACATAAGCATCACTATCTAATGATTAGATATAGTGACACGCGCGCAGCTAGTCTCGTGATAAAGGGTGAAGAAGACGAGATGCTTAGTCACCATTTAGCATCGACCACTTTTGTAAATAATAAATTAAGGCAACTATGCATTTCCTCTTACTTTGCCATAGATAATGTTTCTTGACTTCAAACATGGCAGATTCTAACCTCCTGATGTCTTACTGCGCCTTCCCAGTCAATGTTTACTCTTCTATGTGCCTTGTCCTTTCAGTACGTAGGCGATCATGGCTCTCCACTTCTCCCTATTCCTGGTGGCTCAATTTCCTTTACACTCATTAACATTAAATTCTGTCTTTATCGCCTTATTTGGGGTGGAATGATAATTATGTAATTGTTCAGCTTCCTTTGTATTTTTGTTAAGGGGGCCGGGGAAATACTGAATAATGAAGGGTACCTATAACGCGTTCTGTTCTAAAATTGTAAACGCTCTATACTAGCGGACGTGCGTTGTGGTGCAGTGGATATTGGCTCTGAACGAGAAATCTGAGAGTCGAGTTCGAATTGTAGTTGAATTCGTTGCATTCACTTACCCTTCGGAAAGCTATTAATCCGTATCTTCTCCCTATAGCTGTGGGTTAAATAATAGGACAGGTTAGGTTATATAGCCTTGGTTGGCAAACAGTCTACCGCAGACAGTAATGGCAACCTATTACAGAAAAATCTGGCTAGTCAGTTATGTCTCTTTCGAGACATGATCGTCCACACGTGTATCACGTATGGCACTTAAGCGACTGTATACTAAATCTGTTGGTCATTGAAATTATGTAAAAGGAATTATGAATTAAGACAAGTGATAGAATATGGCTTTTTCAACGCAAATTAGTTAATAATTGCTTGGAAGGTGATTTTAAATAATTTTACATACTCATATAATTTATATAAAGGTCTTTTGCAGAAAGTGCGATAGTTAACAGTTAATATAAATCACACTGATTCATTTCGCTATTTCAACTGTAAAATGAGACCTGGCTGCTAATCTAGCACAGCTTAAATTCATAAATTTTACGTACCAAAGAGGAATGCTCAGAAGAATTACCATGAAATCATTTCACCGCCACTGCAACGGTGCTTATTTAGTATAGAATGATAAATATTTGGTAAATGTTCGTTTTAGGTGCCGACAGCTTTTCCCCCTTCAAATTTATCCAAGATAGCATTATTTCTGTGCAAATGTATATGCTGAACTCAAATCAACAATTAGTTATTGAAGAAACTTAACTTTTTTTGCTTTGAAAGTCCATAAAAAATCGAACTATATGTCGCACTTTTTCTCTCCCGTAACTCTCACGAAGTCATGTAATTAACTGCAGAATGACGTTCTACGTAGGCAGCAATTTTCTTTTGGATTTTGGTCGATTTTCTTCCTTTACTGAAACTTCCGGCGACGTACTTCCTGTTATGAAAGTAATAAGCGTAGAAATACAATAGCGCATTACTTTCATTACCGGAAGTACATCGCCGAAAGTATCAGTAAATGAAGAAAAATCGACAAAAATCTGCCAAAATTCGTTCACATACGCAGGACATCATTCTACAGTTAATTACATGACTTCGTGAGAGTTACGGGAGAGAAAAAGTGCAAGATATAGTCCGATTTTTTATGGACATTAGATAAAAAACGGTAAGTTTCTTCAATAACTAACAGTTGATTTGAGTTCAGCAGATATATTTGCACAGAGATAATGCTATTTTGGATAAATTTGAAGGGGAAAAGCGTCGGGACTTATAACGAAAATTTACCAAATATTTTTTAAATAATTTTCTCTGTAAAACGATTTCGTTCCAGGAATTAGGTCACATGAAAAAAAAAAACATGTAAATTCATGTTTGTTTGAACTGGTACGCTTATTTTATCACTTATTTTTTCCTGACTGTTGTGGTATTCACTCGTTTAGTTGAAATTGCATCAAACCAACCCGTCGAATTCGAACGAAACTAACCAAGCGTAGCAAAGGTCGTATTCATTCGGATGTGCACATTCTTAATAAGAATTTCAGTTCAAATGGATGACAGAACTGGAAGCGGTAGAAAGAAGATAATGATTGCTAAGAGCTGCAAATTATCGGAAGTTGTGAAGAGCCATGTTCGGATACGTCACGTAGAAGAAAAATTACCGCCCGCGTTTACATGAAAAAAAAATTCTTTCAGAAGTAATTTTTATCTAAACTTATTTATAAATGGAACTTTGTGTGTGTCCGTTACCTATAGACTCCGAAACGGCTGAACCGATTTTCTTGAAAATTTACACAGTTGTACCATAAGCGTCTGCGAATGTTCTTAGGTTTTGTGTCGAGGTATCTCCGGTAAATATCGAAAATATCGGGTTATAGGAGTGGTCCGATTTTAATCAAATTTGATACACTCATAGACAAAGACATAAGAAACGATATTCAGAAGTTTCAAAGTTGCAGTTTTTACAGTAGTGCAGAAAATTTGATATCGATACCAGGAAATCAAAATTTGACTTACATACATATTTTATTTTATTTTATTTTTTTTTGTTTTTTGTTCAGTCTACGATTTCGCTTTAACTTGAAACAATTATTGCTTTTTAGTGTTTCGTGCCAACGTCCAAAGAGTCTGAGCTCCAGGACCATGGATTAGTTTTCAAGCTATCATTACACCCGAGCAACGCCGGGCTATACTGCTAGTCTCTTATATTTTCTACATGCACATATTTGCAGTCTTTTAACCATTTATCAGAAATCACAGCCTAAAAAAAAATATTGTTTACAGGTAGCCACCCACTAGTCTTGGAAATTATGGAACCTGGTAGCCTAGATAAGCAATCGCAGTTGTTGACATATGTACATATGTTTCTTCAACATCCAATGAGCTGACTTGTAATTTACACTGTCAATATGAGGAGCAGCCTTTTAGTTATAGGCTGAGAAACCGTATAATCTGGGATGATCATTAGTTGAACAAGAATGGTACACACCATCTTTTTCATTACGATGACTTAGGACTTCCTGCAGAAAGAAATATTGACGGTTTCCGAACAACGTACTGGCCAACGGCACTACACTATGGGATTTTTTCGTCAGATTGATATTTTAAGAATTTATCACCCTGAAAACTCGTTCATAGATGCGAAGTGGTAGACAGAGGAACAAAGGGTAAACAGATCTTCCTAACAAATCTTTCGTAAATTAATGCAGTGAAGACCGCAAATACCCTTAGAAAATGTATCAATCCGTCTTTTCTCCCTCCAGCTATAAGTTAAATAAGACAGATTAGGTTCTATAGACCGGATTGGCAACAATCTGCTGTAGATGTAATAGCAACCTACTGCAGTCAAATTTCTGCTCAGTCAGCCCGGTCTGAAATCTTTAAAAAAATGACTTTTTAGGGTTTTGTTTTTTAACTATTTCGTTTATTTTCAGACTGTGTGAACGCCCCTACTTTTTTAGGGTGTAGTCCCTACTCTTTCTCACTTCTGTGTATCATAGAACTGAAAACACTTGAAGAGTTCGTATTGCTTTACTGCTACCGCCCTTTTATAGTGCTCCTTACGTAATTTTCAGTCTTTTATGAATTCATCCATTTTCCCCCCCCCAAAAAAATGTTTCTGTATTTTCTTTTCTCCAAATAAGTTTCTTCAGTAAATGTCCGATTTTGAAATAATTTTTTAAATATATTACTGTAACAGCGGCACAAAATACCTACTTCGTGTGCCATGTCCCTTTAGGACATAGGCGATTATGGACTTTCACTTGCCCCTGTTCCTTATCAATCTTAACATTTTTTCTCTTGGTATCTCTCCCACACCCGGCTTCGCCAACCATTTTCTCAAGCTCATCAAATGTCCCACGCTGCTTTCCTCTGTCCTGTGAGTATTAGATTCTCCAGACCGTCTTTCCTTATGACGTGTCCCAGGAACCTCAGCTGTCTCTTGATAAGTTTCCTTCCCGTTTGCATTCTCTCCCACAATTTGTTGCTCACAGGTTGGGTCATGGTGTCCTCAGCCTCATTTCTGCTGCTTTGAGCCTCTCTGTAGTCATTGAAGATATCGTTCACCATTCACTGCCATACAGGAGGACAGATATCACATCGCAGTCTAACATTCTTTGTTTCAAGTGAGATTTTCTCGTATCTCATTACTCTGGTTAGCTTTTGAAATGCGTTCCTGGCCATGCGATTGCTTCTTCGGATCTCATTGTTGCACTTTCCATCCTGTTAGAACGCTTCGCAGGTATTTAATTTTTTTTTACTTGTGTTAGTTTCCCCAACCTGTAGTTGGCATTTTTGGGTCGTCTTTTCTAATGGTTAAAGTGTTCTGTTTGTTAAATTCTGAAAGAGATTGATATAAAATTAACTTGAATCATTATATACCTCTCATCTTGAGCATGAAAAATAAGAACAGAACTTAATTTCTTGCATTTTTTTTCCGCATGAGTTCAAGCTTAATCATTATGCTTCTCAAACAAAACATAGGGTGAAGAATCCACGGTATGGCACTGGTTTCTGAAATTTCGCAATTAGTATTAGATCAAGTACCGATGTGGGTTGTGAATATCTGCTCTGAACGAGAAATCCAGTTGAATTTTTTGCATTCACTTACGCGCAAATTCTGAGAAAGCTATTAATCCTGTCCCTGTTCCTCCAGCTAAACGTTCAATAGCAGGATAGAATGGGTTCTACAGCCTTGGTTAATAATCAGTCTACCCACAGAAAGTAATGGCAAACTACTGCTGGAAAATTTGCTTATTCATATCTCGAAAGAAATGATCGCTCAAGCGTGTATTACCTATGGCACTTAACTGACTGAATATAGGAAAGTGGTAGAAAAATCTGATATATATTGACAAAATCTGAAAACACTACTCCCAGAAAACTCCCAGGGAATTATCTCCGATAATGGGTGTCAGTATTTCAACAATATCGGACCAGTCACAAGAAAATTGAAAGTTGAAGAATTTCGGTAAACGGGTTCGTCATGAACTCTGAAAAATTCATTTCGATTTTTTGAAGCGTGTTGGATGCTGCATCTTCAAATAGAAATGATCCATATTTGATCGAATAGTGACGCGTGGAAGGAACATGTTGGGTAAGGGTGAAGGGGTCTACATTTTTTTATCTCAAAGAATGCATTAATGTTTTCAGATCGTTTCGAGGTAAAATGGCTTTTAGAGTTGAGGAAAGACAGGATTGGAATTATGCCGTATGTAGTGGGTGGATCGGTGAGATAAATACAGTAGCAAGACTTGATTCGCTGTTTCCTTGACGAAATAGCGAAAGCATTTTTACTGTTTGATAAATGTTCATAACATTTTATTTTTATTCGATAAGTGAAACAAATAAAGCGTTATTTTATACCTGTGCCGATGTCTGAATTATACGCGCAGTTGTTTGACTTATGTTTTGCATGTTTTGATTTTGTCTATTTGCCCAGTAATTAGCCCCCTTAAAGTTTTATTTCAAAAAAAAGTTTTGCAATTTGCCAATGTTTTTTTTTCTTTTTTTTTTCTTTTTTTTCTTTTTTTCTTTTTTTTTTCTTTTTTTTTCTTTTTTTCTTTTTTTTTTCTTTTTTTCTTTTTTTCTTTTTTTTCTTTTTTTTTCTTTTTTTCTTTTTTTTCTTTTTTTTTCTTTTTTTCTTTTTTTCTTTTTTTTTTCTTTTTTTTTCTTTTTTTTCTTTTTTCTTCTTTTTTTCTTCTTTTTTTCTTCTTTTTTTCTTCTTTTTTTCTTCTTTTCCCTACTCACATACAATTATAGAAATCTGACTGTTGTGTGAATGAATTGGCAATATTTTATGTTGGGTATTCCAAATTTTGATTTGTACGTGTTATAGGAACACTCAATGCTGTAAGTTTGGATGTGTGAGGGATAACGACTCCGAATTTTTAATCGGAGAGCAGAGTTCCTATTTAAGTCAGGTTCGCAATATTCCCTTCCGTTCAAAGACTATTGGAAAAGGTATTAATCCATCTTTTCTCCCTTCAATTATGGGTTGAATAGCAGGGCAGATGAAGTGTTGCAGCCTTAGTTGGCAACCAGTCTACCGCAGAATTGGAAATCTGCTAGAACATCTGCCTTGTCAGTCATGGATCGAAAGTAAACGCAATGAATTCAACTAATTCTATGATTTCTCGTTCCGAGTCGATATCCACTGCACCAGAAACGCACAAAAGGTTGACAAGCCGTAGAAAACTGTGTCAATCAATTACATGAAACATTGATTCGTGGATGAGATAAAATCAAGTATTTTGATCAATGTTTTTTTTTTGTGATTATTGCTTATAAATAAATCAAATGCAGCTAAACGTAGCAACTCGTGTTGCACAAACCTCTAAAATTTATCTTCAGTTTCTTTCCATACTCCCACATGACCTGATAATGACTCTTATGAATCGAAAAATTTGACGACATGAATTCTAGCTAATTTATTTGCACAAAAAATTCACAATAACTCCTACTTACCATAAATAGATGTGTAAAAGATGATTTGGGGTATAAGTCGACCTAAATTTTTTAGCTCAAAATTCTGAGGTAAGCCTATACCTATACTATAGTTCCACTCACAGCTATGTTCAATAAACTGTGAATGTGTCATTAAACTATCGTGAAGTTGTGCAAATGACACGCATACCATTCCTTGCTGCTCAAGTTAAACGGCACTTCAGTCAGTGCTTACACTTGGTGTATCAGCTGTTGAACACGATGGGTACCGTAGCGTTAATAGAATACAGAATGTGTTATTCTATAACAATTTTTGTGTAATATGCCAAATATATTCAAAAAAGGTTTTAGTGGGATATATTCACGGCAACCTGCTGCAGATGGGATAAGTTGTATATAGTAAGTGCTAGGAGTTCTCTCTCACTTGTTTACAATTCGATGGAGAAAGTTTGAATTTTATACCCACTGTATAAGTCGACCCCTTGTTTTGAAAAGAAAATGTACGCTGAAATTTATGGTAAAATTTTAAAAGTTTTTTTGTTTTTTAGTTTGACTAAAATGTACCTGTTCATTTTTTTTTAATATATATTTTTAGAATTACCAAATGAGCTTCTGTACTCTTTTACATTTTTCATAGGACATGTATTGTTTTCATAGGACATGTATTGTTTTCATAGGACATGTATTGTTTTCATAGGACATGTATTGTTTTCATAGGACATGTATTGTTTTCATAGGACATGTATTGTTTTCATAGGACATGTATTGTTTTCATATTCTCAAATCTTTCAAACGTCATAATCCTAATCAGCATGGTAGGCAGGTTTATGGGGATGTGCTGTGTGATGCACTAAATAAGAGCTCGATATGAGAGCTGAGGTGTAATTCCACTTGAGTTCATTGTAACCACTTTTACGCATAAATACAATTGGAAAAGGTATTAAACCATCTCTACTTTCATCAGCTAAGGAATCAATAGCAGGACAGATTGGGTCCTATAGGCTTGGTCGACAATCTATCACAAAACGTAATGGCAAACTACTTCTGCCACATCAGCCATGAATTAAGAAGACATGATCGCCCAAGCTTGTATTACATATGACACTTATCTGACTGACTAAAAGTTTTCGTCAGCTACATCTCGATATCTTTGAATTAACTGAAAACTAATTCAATTATACTCGTGCTTTTCACTATCACATAGCTTGACTGCACCGGAAAAAAGTAAGCCACCTTATTTTCTGATTTACAAGACGCTGCGGTTTTGAAGACGCACCTGAATAATTGGATAGCAATTTCTAAAGTGATTCTCATACAACAATCCATTCACCAATAGTCTCTTATGAATTGGCGTCACGTATGGTTTACATTAACCACTCATCCGACTTTTTGTATGGCAATGACATACTAGTTGGTGGGTAGCAAATATACATCTTTCATTGTCGAGGGGTGTGTTTGTTTGTTTTTTTTTTTTCATAAAAATGAATTTTTTTTTCATAAAAATGAATTAAAACTGTAATACTTAGCATTTAAGAATAAACAATAAAATCCCCAAAACTCATCTCTGCTGGATTCATGTAAAAGCTCTAAACTATCATCTGCAGAGTCATCACTACTGTCAGTTATGTATAATAAATGATCCTCACTACCATCCATGTCATGCTGGTAACTGATACATTCGTCTCGGAAGACGCACCCTAATATTGGAAAAATATTCTAAAAAAGAATGTCTTTTTCATACAAGAACGGATCACCATCCATTTCTCACATAATTCTCATACAATTCATTCACCAATAGTCCCTTACGAATTGTCGTCACGTATTGTTTACATTAATCACTCATTCGAGTTTGTTTGTATGGCAATGACATACTAGTTAGTGGTTATTAAATATACTCTAAATCTTTCATTCTTATTTTCATAAAAATGAATTAAAAATTTCTAAGTTATGCATGTTAAAATATACAACAATCAAAAAAGTGTTATTCATCCTCAAATCCCCCAAAACTCATCTCTGCTGGATTCATGTAAAAGCTCTGAACTATCATCTGCGGAGTCATCACTACTGTCAGTTATGTATAATAAATGATCCTCACCACCATTCATGTCATAGTGGCAACTGATACATTCGTCTTAGAAGACGCACACGTATTGTGCCAGGGTATTTTCTAAGGAAAGTCAGTCTTGTATGCCGGAAAATATGGTATTTTATACGAATTAAAATATATAATTGACATACATAAAATATTGTATACACACTTTAAAATTATGATTGATCTGGGGAGAAATATAATTTACCAAAAATTATGGAATAATGGAATAAAACATTAAAATATTCCCACTTTACTTATTCCGGAATAAAATAAGTAAACACATGAAAAATACGACGAAAAAATTCGTCATTTCTTAAAGCCCGAATTATATGCTCTGAAACAAGATAAAATTGTCTAAAATTATGGAATCACTCAATATTGTGGAAGAAATTATTGTATGACATTGTAGTTGGTGACTATAATCTCCAAAACATGAGACTCGGTATATGCAAATTAATCTACAGTTAACGCAGAATTTTATCTAACTTTAATGAGCTATTTAACTTTGCCAGTTGAAAGAAAAGATGGCTCCAGCAAGAGAAAAATGTACGAGAAAGAAAGAGAATACGGATACTGGCAATTAATGTGGGCTGTTCGTAGTAAATTGCTTAATACTTAATGCATGTATACAAAAAAAATGAAAGTTTGTAAAAGGAAAACAAATATGAAGTCATAGAAATCGGAGAGAAAACTGAATTCCATTCGAGTTCATTTATTCACTCAACCCAAAATTCTCTTGGGAAAGGTATAAAACCTCTCTCTCTCTCTCTCTCTCTCTGTGGTATGGATTAAACAGCAAGACAGACTCGGTCCGATAGCGTTACGTGGCATAAAAAAGAACTCTGAAGAAAAATCCTGTGAAAAAATAATACAGTAGACTGAGCTCTATATCCTTGGTTGGAAACCAGTCTAAAAAGAAAAACTATGAATTAACACACACATACGTGTATATATATATATATATATATATATATATATACATATACATATATATATATATGTGCATATATGCACCGTTCCACTCTGTTATTGGGCGTGTATAATAATATACACGCTAAGAAGTTTGCCTTCTTCTACCGAGCGGCCATAGCTCAGAGATAGAATCGCCGACTGACGCCAATTCGGTCGGGTTTCAATCTTGGGTTAAAAAATAATCGGAGTCTAACTACTGATTCGCTGTGATATAGCGAAACATATGTCTGCGGATGATATATATATATATATATATATATATAATTAAAAATAAGACAATTTGCGCTGATTGATTTTTATTATTATTATTGATCGACTTTAGGAAATTATGGGTAATTCTTTTCAGACAAGAATGAAATTTTCAAATTCTTTTGAAATTTACTTCGGACTGAATTTCTAACGGAATTTTATATTTTCTGTGAAGAATTACTAGTAATTGAGAAATTTCGATCAGTAAAATTAAACGTCGCAAATTAAGTTTTATTTTTAACGTTTTCTATACTTAAAATTTGCTGCATAAACAAAGCACAGAAAATGTTCAAATGTGCAGTCCGATAAGTTTTAAATAAAAATGTGGCATCCTTTTCTTATACAAATGTCCACTGTCGATACGTTTGATTACTTGTTTGTGTAAAATATCAAAGATGAAGGAAAAACTTGAAGCAACTGAAATGTGGTTCTACAGAAGGATGCTGCAAATATCATGGATCTAGCATGTGAGCAATGATGAGGTCTTAGAAATGATGGAAGCGAAAAGGAAATTAATACTGAGCATCAGGAAGAGACAGGTGAAGTTCTTGGGACATGCAATGAGGAAGGAGGGTTTGGAGAACCTGATACTAACAGGCCAGATAGAGGGGAAACGAGACAGATGATGGAACGAGGGCTGCACGGTGCAACAGAAGGCGTGTTAAGAGCCACCAGGAATAGGGAGACGCTGAAAGCCATGATCGCCTACGTCCTGAAGTGACAGGGCGCATAGAAGATATGTCAACTGTTTAAGAAATTGTGTATATAAAGTGGGGGATCAAATCTATATTATAATCAATATATGGGATCCCTCATCTTGTTGCCATGCTTGTTTCTATACATATATTTTAGATTTATGGGCTTGAGCTAGTGGATGATGGAACGAGGGTTGCATAGTGTAACAAGAGAAGGCTTGCTAAGAGTCAACAGGGATAGGGAGACGTTGAAAACCATGATCGCCTATGTCCTGAAGGGACAGGGCACGTATATGAGGAAAATTTGGTATATTTATAAATATCGAAATATCGAAATAAGTATGCAACAGTCGCCATACAATGTTGCTATGTATATATTTCTGTCTGTAAATATGCATACAAACTTTTGAACCACTATGATAAAAGAATTTTGTTTTTGATTCCTAAATTAAGTGTTTAGCAGTTCGCTTTTTCTCAATTGCCTTTATGGTCTTTGAGGATCGAAAAACAAGTGACTGTATTTTTGTTATTGTTAGATTTAACATCCAACAATACTGGTCTCCCCAACGAAATTTTCGCCTTTCAGCTCTTTTATGTTGAATTTTCTTGCCAAAAATAATCTATTATTAAAGGAATGTCAAAATATGTAGGGAATAATTAATACTTCTGATTTTTGGTTCGATTGAGTCTGTGCCATACATAATACATGTTTGGGCGATCACATCATAACTGACTAGGCAGAAAATCTTCTAGCAATAAGTGGCCATTTCTTTCAGCGATAGACTAGTTGTCAACTAAGATTATAAAACCCAATCTGGCTTGCGGTTTAACCAGCTTCTGAAATGCATCCTTGACCATGCCAATAAGCGTTCAGATATCAGTGTCGCACTCTTCGTCCTCTATTAGAACACTTTCCAGGTATTTGAATTTTTGTATTCTCGCCCTGTAGGTGGCATTTTGGGCTGTTTTTAATGGTGGCCATGCACTGTTTTCTTCTAGTTTATATGTAGTCCTTTTTTTCCGGCTTTCTTTAGCTACCTTTTCTAGGAGGTCTTGTGGTTTGCTTTGTGTCTGCTATGAGCATTGTGTCATTTGCGTATTTTATATTGTTTAGATTGTTGCTAATGACGAATCCTGACAGGACTTCTAGAGCTCTCTTGTCTTACACTTCTATCTTTTTTAACATCTGCCGAAATCGTTTCCTGTCCCTTATGCAGGCGTGTTGCTGCCAGTAGAGGTTCTTCATAACTCTCATCTCCTTTCCGAATATGTCTAGGCTGCCGAACATCTGTCAAGTCTTTGTGAGGTACTTTGTCGAATGCCTTTGCATATTCCTTGCACATCGAATGAGACAGTTATTCGTCTTTCTGCGTCTGTATTACCCTCTCTAATATTCTAAGCATAAATATCGCGTTCCTTTCTCCAGTATCCCGCACTCTTGTCCTATCTCTGTCCTGCTGCTGTTGCGTAATCTATTTATCAGAATTCGGATTTCATTCATTACAGCGAAAACGTGTCCCACGTAGATACCTAGGTAAGTATTACTGTATTATAATATAAAGACTACGACTGGTTATGTTGTTCACTGCAAGAATTAAAGGATCGACTGGATAAAATAAACGGATGAAAAGTTTAATAAGTATCAAGATGAAGACAGTAAAAAAAGTTGAAATTATTTAAATCACAAAAACGCCATAAGTGCAATAATGTTCTCTCTCTCACCCCCCTCTCTCTCTCACCCCCCTCTCTCTCTCACCCCCTCTCTCTCTCGCCCCCTCTCTCTCTCGCCCCCTCTCTCTCTCTCCCCCTCTCTCTCCCCCCTCTCTCTCTCCCCCTCTCTCTCCCCCCCCCCTCTCTCTCTCTCTCTCCCCCCCCCCTCTCTCTCTCTCTCTCTCTCTCCCCCTCTCTCTCTCCCCCTCTCTCTCTCCTCTCCCCCTCTCTCTCTCACTGTGTCTGTCTCTCTCTGTGTCTGTCTCTCTGTGTCTGTCTCTCTGTGTCTGTCTGTCTCTGTCTCTCTCTCTGTGCCTCTCTCTCTCTGTGCCTCGCCCTCTCTGTCTCTCTCTCTGTGCCTCGCCCTCTCTGTCTCTCTCTCTGTGCCTCGCCCTCTCTGTCTCTCTCTCTGTGCCTCGCCCTCTCTGTCTCTCTCTCTGTGCCTCGCCCTCTCTGTGTCTCGCCCTCGTCTAAACGAACTCGGACTGTCTTTATGTACCTTGTACTGCTTTATTTTTTTCCTTCTCTTTTGTCTGTGCACCTATTTCTTCAATACCTCAATTATATTGAAACCCAGTCATACAAACTTTGGATATCTTCGTCTACCAGAAACCATCTTGTTGTACGTGATGTACGGCAATGCTGAAAGATTTCTCCTCCTTCGAAGTCTGGCAGAGGATTAGACCGTAGTAAACTTATAGTTGTCACGGTTTAGGCTTCCATCAGGTTTTACTAATTCTCTTTTACAAACGCTTGTGATGCAACCCATACCAGTCTTTTATGCGCTGCGTCTCCTAAGATATTCTCTTGCATTAGAACGTAACTCGATTTTCATATTCAGCAATAAGTATCACTTTTTGCTATTATTTCATGTTAAATGTTAGTTTGAGTACTTCACGCTTTTATTTCGCTGTATTTTGGTTAATGCATTCTGCGTTTTTCTGCTATATGACCATTCAACTTGTTCTTCGTAGCACTCTACCGACTTTATCAACTGAAACCTCAGTGTTAAGACGGAGCATTCACCTCCAGCTTGTTTCGGATTGCCGACCGAGTCTCTTAAAATCTTTTTTTCATCTCACTTGTTTAACTTTTGTGATCGTCCGGTTTTTTTTTTGGGGGGGGGGTTGCACTTAAAACTCTTTCACTAATAGCAAACATCTTTTGGAAATGTTCGAACACGATTTCCTGAAGTTTCCAGCAATCTGGCTCTCTCTCATTGAGTCATTTTCCCTTCAAATCCACTACTTTCATCTTTGTTCCAGGATATATTTTAGTCAGGGTTTTACTTTAAAAAGCAAGCATATTACCGAGGCAGATTATACTAATTTTAATGGAAAAAATTCCCACATAGAAATTTGCATTAGTATCATGACTTCATCTTCATTAACCCAATTGTTTTTCATGGCCTCTTTTGTGCACGAAGCTGCTTAAAGCGGTATATCTTCTGTTACAGTTCATCGAGAAAAATGCAACAACCTTAGTGTGTGTTTGCAATTATTAGAAGGGACTCCACCAAACTCGAAAAAACTAAACTCTAACCAAATGGTCAAAACAAATTTTCCAAATTTCATATATATATATATATATATATATGCATACACTAGAGCGAATAAATTATATATTGACAAATTATATCATGTAGTATCACTACAAAAGTAGCCTTGTCTTATCAAGTTATATTATTAGCTGTACTTTTTATTGGACACTTTTTTTAATAGGATTTGTTTGAAGACGGAATATTATTCCATCCATACTTTTTTTTTTATATCACCCCGAGCAAGGCGGTAACGCCACTGATGTGCAGGGGGCTACATAAAAGTGAAAAGATTGGAAAAAGAAAGACGGAAACCACATCCTAAACAGAACAAGGGATGAGCCTCTACACCTGTTCAATAGACATGGGTGGAGTGTGAACCGGGCGATAGTTTAGTCTATCTACTCCAATTGAAAAAATAAAAAAAATAAAAAGTGAAAAGATTGGAAAAGAGGAAAACCGGAAACCACAACCTAAACAGGAAACAAGGGATGAGCCTCTTCACCTGTTCAATAGACGTGGGTGGAGTCTGAACCGGGCGATAGTTTAGACTTCTCTCAGAATTTATGTGGACGAGGTATCGGGCGTGCCAGTGATTATGACAATGTTAAGACAATACTATTAGCAAGGCCACCACGTTCACCTGATTTGACTCTTGTAATTTTTTTTTCTCTACGGCTGTTTGAAAGGACAGCTGTATATTTTTCTCTTTCTACAAGTATAGCGGATCCTAAGCAGGAAATCATCGAGGCGCCAGAGAATGTTCCGCAAGACATGATGCAGCATTTTTGGCTGGAGCTGGTCTATCGACTAGAAGTATGTCGTGTCACAGGTGAAGCGCATATTGAAAAATTAATCATTGTGAAATCGGTTATAAAATCTAAATCACTTTGAATATTTTCAACATGAAGCCTATTTAATTTCGAGGACGAAAAGTATGGGTAGGAGGAATGAGTGAACTGTGAGATTAGAATGTTAACTCATCTTTAAAGCCACGCGATAATTATACATAGTCAAGTTTCCTCTAATACTTAGAGGAACCTGTTGATTATTAAAATGCAATAAATGCCTTTATGTAGATAACTACCAGTATAGCCCAGCGTTGCTCGGGTGTAATGAAAGCTTTAAAACTAATCCATGGTCCTGGAGCTCAGACACTTTGGACACTGGCACGAAAGACTAAAAAGCAATAGTTGTTTCCAGTTAAAGCGAAACCGTAGACTGAAAGAAAAATGAATGGATGTAAGTCAAATTTTGATTTCCTGGTATCGATATCAAATAAGATTTTTCCGTCGTAAACTGAATTTTGAAGGCTAAATAAGTCCTCTGAGTAAAGAGTATCATGGCTGAGATTAAGAACTACAATTATACTTACTTAGAGCCAAACCCGAAGCAAAAATGACTGAAAATATATATATATATATATATATATATATATATATATTATCGATTTTCTGAACTATTGTAAGAACTGCAACTTTGAAACTTCTGAATATCATTTCTTATGTCTTTGTCTATGAGTGTATCAAATTTTATTAAAATCGGATCACTCCTTCTATAACCCGATTTTTTCAATTATCGATTTTCGATATTTATCGGGGGGTACCTCGACACAAAACCTAGCTAAGAACACTCGCAGACGCTTATAGTACAACTGTAAATTTTCAAAATCGGTTTAGCCGTTTGGGAGTCTATAGGTAACGGATACACACACACAAAGTTCCATTTATAAATAAGTTTAGATTAGATAACGTTGCATTTCTCTAGTTTATGATATCAAAATTTTCAGGAATGTGAAGATTCTGAAAGACATGGCAATTTTCAAACCATAAGTTTTTGGATTTTCGGCATGTCTACCGCTATTTTCATAAAATGTTCTGATAAGTTACTGTATTTGTTAATATCAAGAATAACATTTTTTAAAAACATTACCAATAAAAATTTACTTGTGTAGCCAGACTGGCAACAAGCTACCACACTTTTCCAGTTAGATCAACCAAATGCAGACAAAATTCTATTCCAGTAGATTCTTTTCTTGCGCTTCCCACCTGTGAAACTCATTCCCATATATTTGCTTTACTGACGGCTACAACCATTTAAATGCAATGTCAATTCCCATCTCTTATCTACTTGAGTCCAGACCTTTATACATCACCCCCGTTTATCTTGTTCTTTTCCTTTCTATCTTTGCAACTGTCTTTACTCCATTGTTCACATCCTTCTCTTGTTTGTTTTTTTTTCTTACACACACTGTGACTGGTTCGTTTTTTTCTTTCTCTTCCTGCCTAAAACTTTAACTCTCTTATGTAGCCCCCTGCACATCAGTGGCGGTACCGCCTTGTTTGGGGTGAAATGATTAAAAAGAAATTAGTATACTACTAAGTGTATAGACAAGAGTGAGACAAATCTAGTAATTGCAAGTCACTGTCAAACGTATTTACAATATAGTAAGTCATTACTATACAGCACGTATTCACGTTACTTCCAGATACTCTGAAGATGTCAGCGGTCAAAGAACCACAATAATTGCCAATAAAATGTAATAAAAATATCTAACATTTAATTTCTTACTTGAGCTGTGTCTCTATATTTTAAATCAGCATACGTTTCCCATTCGCTTCAGTCAGTTAGGAACCATTTTTGATACAGGCTTAGGCTATCATATCTCGAAAGAGATATGACTGACTGGGGAGAAGATTTTCCCGAAATAGGTTGCCATTACTTTCTGCGGTAGATTGCTTGTTAACCATAGAACCTAATGTCCTGTTATTTGACCCATAACTGGAGGGAAGAGACGATTAATACCTTTCCAAAGAGTATCTACGCGTAAGTGAAAGCAAAGGAGTTCAACTGAAATTCGAACTCTGCTCCCCAATTTCTCGTTTCAAGCCTATGTCTACTGCACCACGACGTACATCTACATCCGCTTACTGAAGTTAATAACTTTTCATCCGAGTGGTTAACCTCGTCAGTAGTGGACGCTTGAGAGACATCGGAAGAGTTCTGCGTTGATGTAGTTATTTGTTTAAATGTAGAATATAAGGGCACCACGACGTGTCGTGATGGTTAGCAAGCTTTTCTCGCTAGACCTTCTGAGTAGTGATTTCGATCCTCACTGGTTACCCTGTATTTTCGGCCTTGTGCCACATCAAAGTTGCGCTTAGAAAATCACCCTTGGTAAGAAGGAAGTTCGAGTCGGAAACCTCTTTTCCAAAATCCACTATATTATAGAAAAGTCTCCCGAGTGGATACTTCCCGAAACACTAAAATATTGTTTTCTTTACCTCTAGGGTAAACGCTTACATATCGTGCGGATCTGCGTAATCCGCACACTTCCATTTTATCCTTCTAGTTCATACCAAAACCTCATTTCTAAAGCCTCTACCTTTAGTGGCTCTTGACTTATATTAGGCAAATATTTAGTAAGAGTAAACGCATTTTGCAACCATACTGGATTTCGTTAACGCTGCAAAAAAAGATGGTTGTATTTTACAAGTGGCTAGGATATTACCGTAATAGCAGAAAATAAAAAAAAAAATCTGTATTTTAAAACCGTCCTGTAATAAAGAAAATGTTAGTATACAAAACGCTTTCGTGCTTACAACGAAATGAATATATGAAGTGAAAAATAAGTGATTGATCACTTAGGTTATAACCTCAAACTTCAACTCCTGCTGAAATCTTTTTCTTACTGCGAACAATAATGTAATGAAGCTGTAAGGTTTTTTTGTTTGTTTGTTTTTTTGTTAATTAGATGGAAGTTGCGAAGCAATACATTATTTGGTTCGTTTTCCTTAAAAACTAAAGATAAGTCTTGGATATTATTTTTTTAAATAATGACTTGCTTTATATTTCAAATGATAAAAGTAAGGAAAAGAAGCCAATCTGTAATGTTATAAACCCATAAAAAACAAAGTAAATAAACACTAAGATAAAAAGAACAATAATTCGATCAGAATTTTTTTTAAATTAACCAAAGCGAATGACGTGAAAAGAATTTAAAAAAAAATTAGAATCAAAATGGCGGAAGTAAACGTACAGCGAAGAGTTTATTTCTTGTGTCACGATGTGCTCTTCGGTGAATGTTTCTTTGACTTGCCTTTTTTTATTTTATTTTAATACGACCATCATCCTGTTTTGCAAATATAAAATAAAACAAAACCCTTGTATTAGAAACCCGATAGATTTTTTTTTCCTGAAAAAAATAAATAAAAGTACATCACCGCAAAGAAAAAAAATCGGGCAGTAAGCTACTAAATAAAACGCAAAAAATATTATTTCAACATGGATCGTATTACATCGCATAACAAGTTGTAAACTGTCAGAACAGCAACTCAGCATTTTTACGTCAATTCAACACAATGCCAACAGGTTTTAGTTATTTTTTCTTAACCAGAAATGATTTCAGTGAAACGAAACTCAAAAATGAATAAAAATTTGTAAATGTTCAGTAAATAAAAAAAAAAATAACGAAGTTATTTCAATTAAAATATTTTTAATTAAAACAGTTGATGCCAATATTACCGCGTGTCGCTGACACGACCTGACAATCAAGCATTTCAATGTGATCAACTTTATTTAAAAACAAGACAACTTGAAATTAATAAATACATTAAAAGTAAAGCTTTAAAACATATAGAATTTCTTGAAGTCATGGTTCAGGATTTTATTTAACCTTAGGATAACTATATGAAAAGATGTTCGTGTAAACATAAATAGAAGCTACTATATCCAAAATTAAATGTCGCACATGGACGAATAAGAGCAGGAACGGGATGGACAGGTGGATAGGAGCAAGAACGAGATGGACGGCATGGACATGAGACACATAATCTGAAGGTCGTCTGATTTGGGGGGAAATGACTGCCAGTATGCAGCAGTTATTCATACGTCCCCACACTTTATAAATAAAATAGTTCTATCTTTCATATTAATCACTCTTCTTTATATATATATATATATATATATATATATATATATACACACACACACTACCGACCATAATTATTAAATTATTAGGTTTGTTAATATTGCGCAATAACATGTGCATCAAATGAAATAAGAAATATATAATAATTACTTTTATTGCAGTCTTATCAATGAAAGAATGAAGAAAATTTAGAGTGATTCGGACGAGTTCATCTTTGCTTTCTTGCTTTATAAAATTTTGCAAACTAATAACAAAACTATTCTATTTTCATTTAGCAATAAATACTAAAAAAATAGTACGAAATACATCATTTCTTTAAAAAAAAAAAACTGGGGTTGCCTAATAATTATTACCGGTAATCTCTCTCTCATATATATATATATATATATATATATATATATATATATAGTAAATACATCTGTGAACGTGTGTAGTTGATATTATAATTGGGGGAGGGGCATTTGAAAAAAAGTAACTGGTTTCTTTCTCGCACTTCAAGATTCATTGAGAAATAAAGATAGAATAAAATAAATTCACGAATGATTGCGGGGGGGGGGCATATGGTGGAAATGTACTAGTCTAATGATAGCAAGTCCCAGCAAACATTCGCACTCACACTGTTTGCAGAGAGAATGTTTACGAGACTTGATATACAAGTCCTCCAGAACATTTGAATGAAATAAAAAGTGCGACTGCGGCATAACCATGAACCAGACAACACTTAACAGCACACTTTGTGTTATTTATTAGGTGCTCGCATAGTAGCGAATCATAATTATTTGGGATAGCTTCATTAGAAGCCAAGATATGATACCTGATCTTACTTGCTAAGTCCAAATGCTAAGTTCTAATGTCCAAATGCTAAGTAGTTCTCCCTATGTGGTTGGCTCCGCAACCACGATTATATTTATAAATCAGAGAATGTACTTGATGAGGGGGAGAAAACATCCTTGTGGCTAGATGAGAAAATAGACCGAGTATGGAAAGCTACACAGACCTCAGCCGAAACATAAAAAGCACGAACACTTGATGTAATCTGCCTAGACAGGTTTTTCACAGCCAGCTCCAATCCAGGGAAGTCAGATAAACAAGGTATTTTTTAACTATAACCTATTGATATATATATGAAAACATTTCGGTGGTACGAAACCTAAGTATAGCTGTGAACGTATGCAACTGAATATTACAGTTTGGTCATTGTTTTTCTTAAGAGAAGCAAGTGGTTTCGCTCCTGCTTCATTGGGAGATTAAAGGTGGAATAAAATATAAATTCACAAATGAGTGGGTGGGTTGGTATAGTGAAGAATGATAGGAAGTGCCAGCAAACATTCACACTTTGCAGAGAGAAGGTTCTTTTAAATGAAATTAAGAGTGTAACTGCGGCATAACCATGAGTCAGTCAACACTTAACAGCACACTTTCTGGTATTTATTAGGTGCTCGCATAGTAAGGAATCATACCTATTTTGGATAGGTTCATTAGAAGCCAAGATATGATTCCTTATCTTACTTACTACGTACCTTTTTTTTATTTTATACTAGCCGTATATTCCGGCGTTGCTCAGGTTCTTTTAGGGGTTTTGTTGAAATGGTAAGGTCAAATGCTTATTCAAAACTCTCCAGTATGAGATTGACATGTAAGTTAAATGCGAAGTATTGGTTTTTGTTGTACTTGTAAAATGGGATTCATGTTTGGTCATTTCTGCCAATAAACAGGAATGATGTATGTACAATTGAAAGAACAGGGGCGGGAATTACGCGAGCCTGTAATAGGATGAGATGACGTTGTGACGCAGAAGTGGATGCATTGTTTCTTCAACGTCGGAGGGGTTGGCACCTTGTAGAAAACGTGAAAATTTTATGGTATATAAGGTAGGAATTGCAGAAAAATCGTGATTTTTTTTTTTTTTTTTTTGTTGGAATACAAGTAAGCGTTTCGGAGAAATAAACGATCGCAAAAATCTACAATTTCCATTAATTTTTGCTGCACGGTGTGTCAATTAAAACTTGTTTGCATATCAAGGAATCAGACCTTGATCTACTAGTGACTCGATTTTGATTGAGTTTGAGTGAAACAGAAATAGTGAAACATTAATAATGAGCAGGAAGAGTAAACACCACAGTAGATAGCGATTGACAGTAGATAGACTAAACTATCGCCCGGTTCACACTCCACCCACATCTATTGAACAGGTGAAGAGGCTCATCCCTTGTTTCCTGTTTAGGATGTGGTTTCCGGCTTTCTCTTTTCCATTCTTTTTACCCTTACGTAGCCCCCTGTTACCGTTACCGTCTTGCTTGGGGTGATATGATTAAAAAAAAAAAATTTTAATTTTTACAGATTAAAGTATAGAGCCGTAACAGTTCTACAAGCGAGAAAAACTCTTAGCATAGAACCTAATGGCTACGTCTAATCAGCTCAACTGTCAATTGATGAGATCTCGACACCAGTCTAGTCAGTCAATTAAATGCCATACGTGATACACGCTTGGGCGATCATGTCTCGAAAGAGACATGACTGACTGGGCAGAAGATTATCCCGCAGTAGTTTGCTATTGATTTCTGCGGTAGACTGGTTGCCGACCAAGGCTATAGAACCCAATCTGTCTTGTTATTTAACCCATAACTGGAAGGAAGAGACGGATTAATACCTTTCCCAAGGGTATTTGCGCGTAAGTGAATGCAATGAATTCAACTGGAATTTGAACTCGGCTCTCCGATTTCTCGTTCCGAGCCGATATCCACTGCACCACAACGTACCACACAGGTACTGCGCTTAAATTCCAAAACTCTTGGCATTATGGCAAATTACACATTCATGGAAGTTTTTATAAGAAAAGCACAATTAAGCAACGTTAAGATGAGTAAGTGTTTGAAGGCAGTCGCCATATCAGAACCAATAACATTGCTTAGTCATCTTTAAATCTTATCAAGAGTTACAAGGTAACCAGCCGGTTCACCAGACCATTTGTGACGGCAATATTCTGAACATGGTTCGTCAAAAAAGACACGTTCAGTGAGTGACTTTCCTATGGATTAGCATCTGATATGTTAATGGAAGACAGCGAGGGGTCTCTGACCTGTGCTACAGAGAGTTTATTTTTGGAGGCGTTACAAGTGACAAGACACCTTTTGTCCCTGTTAACAACGGTCTTGGTGTCGTTTTGCCATTCTCACCTTGTTTGACTGCTCAGCATTAATATCGTGACGAGAATAGATAATTGTATCGTCAGCGTAAATGCCAAGTTGGAAACTCATCGTGAAAGCCGTTAATGAAAATTAAAAACAGCATAGGACTAAGGATTGAATCTTGGGTTGGGAACACACGCGTTAGTGCGATAGCATCTAGACGAGTGACCCTTCAGGATAACCATTCATTTCACGAATTGATAGGAAAGATTGGATCAGCTCAAAAATGTGTCCGAGGACACCCTAACATTTCATCTTGTAGATAAAACATCTACCAGATATTCATGAGAGAGGTTATATAAACAGGTTATATGCATGTCATTCAACGGAGACACAGTTCTAGAGGGGAGTTAGGATGTCATTCAACGGAGACACAGTTCTAGAGGGGAGTTAGGATGTCATTCAACGGAGACACAGTTCTAGAGGGGAGTTAGGATGTCATTCAACGGAGACACAGTTCTAGAGGGGAGTTAGGATGTCATTCAACGGAGACACAGTTCTAGAGGGGAGTTAGGATGTCATTCAACGGAGACACAGTTCTAGAGGGGAGTTAGGATGTCATTCAACGGAGACACAGTTCTAGAGGGGAGTTAGGATGTCATTCAACGGAGACACAGTTCTAGAGGGGAGTTAGGATGTCATTCAACGGAGACACAGTTCTAGAGGGGAGTTAGGATGTCATTCAACGGAGACACAGTTCTAGAGGGGAGTTAGGATGTCATTCAACGGAGACACAGTTCTAGAGGGGAGTTAGGATGTCATTCAACGGAGACACAGTTCTAGAGGGGAGTTAGGATGTCATTCAACGGAGACACAGTTCTAGAGGGGAGTTAGGATGTCATTCAACGGAGACACAGTTCTAGAGGGGAGTTAGGATGTCATTCAACGGAGACACAGTTCTAGAGGGGAGTTAGGATGTCATTCAACGGAGACACAGTTCTAGAGGGGAGTTAGGATGTCATTCAACGGAGACACAGTTCTAGAGGGGAGTTAGGATGTCATTCAACGGAGACACAGTTCTAGAGGGGAGTTAGGATGTCATTCAACGGAGACACAGTTCTAGAGGGGAGTTAGGATGTCATTCAACGGAGACACAGTTCTAGAGGGGAGTTAGGATGTCATTCAACGGAGACACAGTTCTAGAGGGGAGTTAGGATGTCATTCAACGGAGACACAGTTCTAGAGGGGAGTTAGGATGTCATTCAACGGAGACACAGTTCTAGAGGGGAGTTAGGATGTCATTCAACGGAGACACAGTTCTAGAGGGGAGTTAGGATGTCATTCAACGGAGACACAGTTCTAGAGGGGAGTTAGGATGTCATTCAACGGAGACACAGTTCTAGAGGGGAGTTAGGATGTCATTCAACGGAGACACAGTTCTAGAGGGGAGTTCAAGGATAAAGCATTCGGCTTTATTACCTGAGGGTGATACTTGAAGAGGGATGAATAGGCCTTACATATATTTAATGCCCTATTAGAGCGCCTCCAGCAATCACGGGTAAGTTATTGGGAGCCATGAAATGCACCACTGAAAATAGTCATTATTGTATTTTGCATATGTATATAGGCTTCTAAAACAATTGCTTCACACTTTAAATGATTTTCATTTGAAGAGAACGGCGTTCTTCAATAAATGTATCCGTCGACATTTGACTTATGTGTGGCGATTCGTGCTTGCTTTTCTCATAAGGTCTTCTAAAATTTAAGCGGAAATGCCCGTCAATGTTCCAAAATATCTTACCGCTGACAAGATAATGATGTACAATGTTAACGGAAATGTTCAGACAAGGGTGTTGCAAATAGTGTCAATCACTTCTTTGCACGGCATATCGGATGTATTTCAAATTAAGTCTATTGTTATGTTGATATTCTGACCCTGTAACTTCCTATTACCTGCCCCCTTTCTTTCTTTCATCCACTTATATATATATATAACTCCATAGTATTTTTATCTGACGTTTTTTTTACATAAATTACTTTAGATACTCGCATTTGAATTGAATTCGGTTTATTGTAAATATCATTTAGCTGCCTAAATCAAGGTTCGAACCTGATCTGGTTTTCTTTTAGCGGTCCGCTTCGATGATCTTCACACACACATTATATATATATATATATATATATATATAAAATAGTAAGAACTAATGGAACAACAGTCCAGTCTGTAGCATGTACTTTTAAGAAATGCTCAATACGAACTATAGCAATAGTTGTAGCAATGTTTATTTATGATAAACTTTCTTTTTTTTTTTCTTTTTTTTTTTGCTGCACAAGAGCTTTTGGAACTATCAATAGTACATCAGGCGATATACGGTTGCAAGAGTTATGGAATGAGATATATGTATATATATATATATATATATATATATATATATAAATTACAAACTAAATATTACATAATCCAAACAATTGAGTGGGAAGTATCAATCAGCATTTAGAATTATGTAACCATTGCGATAAACATTTGCATTGACTAATTTTGAGACAACTAAACGCATTTCCTCCAACCACTACTCCCTAATTTTCTAAATAACTATGAATTCCTCTTATATTTTCAAAAATAGATCGTTTTCGCCATTTATTTTAATATATCACCTGAAGAGGAACAGTTCTGTTACGAAACATGAAAATTATAAATGCTTTTATAAACTATTGTAATAACAAAATTACAATATTAACCTCTACTCTGTATCAAGCACTCTTTATAAAAGTAAATAAGTGTTTTAATCTACGTGTTCTTTCACATTCTTGCTATATGTATATATAAAGCTTTTCAGCTTAATGACACAATTCACTTTAATTATATTAATGAACTATCCCTATTTTGATAACAAGCACTTTGAGAAAACAAAAAACATCCTGGGTTGCTTAAAATGCCTTTCTACCAATAAACTACCGGGGGAAAAAAATAAGCAATTTTGTCTCTAAGCATCATTAAAATTATATATCCAAAAAAGGAAGATTATATAGGTGGTGGGCTAAATGTAAACAGTATTTATTTTAGAAAGCCAAATATGCAAATTATATCAGTAAATTCCGAAAATTCTATTTCGTTAAATAGCTACTTCAGCGAGAAAACTCTCGCTTCATCAGCAACGATCCAAAACAGAAAATTTAATTCAAATATTTATTAATGTAAACGTATTTAATATGAACTTTTTGTTACATATTTGAATTAATAAATTTTTGTTTTGGATCGGAATTGAGATATATATATATATATATATATATATATATGTCTGCGTGTATAGATGAATGATTAATACAAATATGAAATATTTATTGTATTATATTCATGTGGTGAACACGGTCCCAGACGAAGCAAGAGGCTTGTGGTTGTTTGTGCCTTTTGTGGTCGCTGAGCGGGTGCTGAACGTGGCCAACAACATGGGGGTAAAGCCTAAAATGACAGTCCGCATGCGCATGAAAACCGAAAAGAAGGCTCACGCGTATGCAAACTATGGACGGCTTGAGAGAGATAAATGGAGCCCCAATTTGAAAGTCGTGAGCTTTTTTTTTTTTTTTTTTTGCAACAAGCATTCAAAGGAGACGGACCGTTAGCGGAAGAACAAGAAGAAATTCGAAGATACGTTGTGACGTGTTCAGAAAGCAAAGACGGCGAATTGAACCAGCGGTATCTTGACTTCTACAAGTGACGCCGTAGAACTACAATTCAGTACTCCGTAGTAACATAGATTAACTCTTTTTGTCACCATTCTGTCTACTCATGAGGAGGTATCAGCAATTAGCAGGTGGTAATTATATTTGAGCTTATTTAATTCATCGTAGTTTTTACAATATATGTAATATTTAAATTGACGTATGTATTGTAATTGTATTTAATACGGTGTTATAAAGTAAAAATACAGGCGGAATTATTTGACTGAAAACCGAAATTGCTACAATTTAACGAAGTTTATACAATGACATGAAGCGTGATGTTTGAGACGGGCGGAAAAAGAACTCATTAAATTGTGTGCTTCCGTCGTCAGTATATGAAGAATGAGTTATAAGCCCTGGGACGACAGTCTACAGGAAAATTAAGCAAGTGGCCAATTCTGAGGATGCTTCTGATTCACCTTTAGCGCCAACCGCAGCTGACCGTTTAAACAATTATATATATATATATATATATATATATATATATGAGGCACAGACAAGAGAAAAACATGCAACAACACCAATAAAAATAAATATACGGTAATGTTATAACAAATAATTGTATATGTGTGTGTGTATATATATATATATATATATAATAGCGAGCATAAAGATTAGAATGTTAAGTCTAAATATAACATTTTAAAGCTTCAAAGAACCTTTTATCAAGAAAAAATAAGGATATAAAGGTAAATTATAATTCCACAATATAATTATTCTCATAACTTCATCAAAATAAGTTTGAGCTTTATATATTGAAATTATATACTTTAACTTTACTCCTCATTTTTCCTTGATAAAATGTTCTATGAAGCTTTAAAATAGTTATTTCACATTTAATTTTTCTTAACATCGTTCTGATCTTTATGCTCGCTACTGTATGTATATATATATATATATATATATATAATGTGAGCAACAGAAGCTATAACATATGATCTTAAGTATTATATCTTGATGATAGAACTGGGAAAACTCGGTTTCCTTCTTCCTCTAATAACCCAGTGACCTGTATATGCAACCAGTTAAAGTAATGTTAGCAATTGACCTGATTATCGCATTGAGATGCCTACCTGAGAGTTACCATACATGGTGGGTGTCAATGTTCCAACTTTAAATCTATAAACGCTTGGTCTGATATTAAACACATTTTCACTAAAAGTATGAAACATTTTTAACATAATTTCGTTAAAAATGACAGTGCTATGGTTAGTGTTTTTTATTATGTTTCATGTGATTATATATTTGTTTTTCGTGCATGGAATACTGTTGACATATCTGGTCAGGCGCCCCTGCAGTTCGTCTCCATGTTCTCGACAGGCTCCAAAGGAGAATCTGTGATGTAATTGGTCCCGACCTGGCAGTTCGATTCCAGCCACTTTCTCACCGTCGGGATGTGGCTTCCCTCTATCTCTTCTATAAATATTTTCATGGATATGCTCTGACGATACTGAGAATTTCATGGACAGAATGAGTAAACAAGGAACACAATCAAAATCAGACATGAAATTCCTTGGACTCACAATAAGAAAGAACGGGTATATTGAGGGTAAAAATGAGGGGTTAAGGTAACACGATTCTTACTTGATGAACTTGTGATAATTGGTAGCGAGCTGGAGATTTTACAAAAGGAAAATATTGCTGTGAGCCATGATCGATTAATTCATGAAAAGCCACAGGACAACGAAGAAGATTATGACTTTCCTGCATTAAGAGTTCATTCAGTTCTTCTTTACTTGGTTGTTCTCCAAGGTAAGAAAATTCAGTCTGCCTTGTTCTTTAAGCCTTATCTGGAGGTTAACAAGTTCATCTATTTTCTAAAGAAATTAGCACGAACATTATGTAATAGTCATTTTAGCGCCATACGTGATATATGATTGCCCAAGCATGTCTTAAGAGACATGACTGACTGGGCAGAGGATTTTCCTGCAGTAGGTTGCCATTACTTTCTGCAGGAAACTGGTTGCCAACCACGGCGACAGAATTCATTCTGTCCTATTTAACTCATGTCTGGTGGGAGAAGCAACGGATTAATACCTTTCTAAATGGTTTTGGCACGTAAATGAATGCAACGAATTGAACTAGGATTGAACTCTGCTCTCCGATTTCTCGTTTCGAGCCGATATCCACTGAACCGCAAGACCACATTGTAAAATTTAGAAAAGCACACGTGCATCAGTTGTTTGCGTTGTTTTCGTAATTTTCTTTGTAAATGTTTTAAGTGTTCCAGATTTTTCATTTATAAAAGCATTTTCTTTGTCTGTATTTCTGAGATGAGGTAGTATTTACAGTATTCAGATTATTGTCCTCATCTTTGTTGCCATATGTACAATGTTTCGGTCATTATACGCTCTGGTCTTCTTCGGGTGCTAGGACTTTTGAATCGAATTCCTTTTTATTGTAATAACGGATACTCATGATTCACAGAAGAGGCACTAGGCAAGAAATGAAGTTCACCTACCCCAGTGATTGAAATAAAGGGTTCTGTTGGAAAGTCTTAACACCTAAAGAAGACCAGAGCGTACAACGGCCGAAATGTTCTACAAATGGCAACAAAGATTTGAACGATAGTCCGAATAATGTAAATACTATAAGATTTTCTTTCGCTCAATTTATTGAATCAAATTAATATTGGTTTTACTACAACCACGTTCTCCCGTACTTACATGTCACCTTTCTGATCAGAGTACAATTAAACATTTCTTAGAAAAACATAGCATTGTAGGTAATATCAGACAGATTTTAGTCAGCAACACAATCCTCACTCATACACTCAGTAAAAAAAAAACCTTCAGATATTGGAGGCCATCTACATTAAATCCAAACAACCCACACTTAATAAAATCACATTTAAATCTGGTCATAACATATTACATTGCTTTTAAATATATGGTTCTGTTATCATTTCGAGCTCTCACGCGGTGTGACGTCATAGAACAGCATTACAAATTTACGAACTGCGTTTGCTATTTTTCGTAACTGTTATCGTTGCTTAGCAAAGTTTTATGTCAGTACAAGATAAAATCGTCGCTGATGGTGGATGTTTTTATGTTAACGTCCTTGTAACTTCTCTGAAGATGGCTTATGTGAGCCGAAAGCTTAACACCAACTTATTAAAAAATTATCCAAATGTTGGAGAATGTTTTTTATATTCACCTGAAATTAAAGCCAAAATACGATGTTTCGAACGGCTCCTGATAAAACATAAGACATTCATTCTCTCTTATATTTAACAGTATATGTTTAGAAAATATATATTGTTTAGTTTTTGGTCATAATAAAATTAGACCAGTGCACATTTGTATTAAAACGTGTTCAATACAATTATATTATAGAACTTTTGAATATTCATTTGTAAATGAGTTATTACGCGACCTAGGTTTCTACCACGAGTGGTGTCTTAAGGCGATTTTCAATAACTGATTTTTTTACTGTTTAACTGTTTACCCTTTTTGGGTTCTTTTTTTTTTAAGAACGCTCACGTAACGGTAGTTGTTTTTTTTTTGTTGTTTTTTTTTAACTCGCAAATTTTTAAAATACAAGAAATTATAACGTTTACATCCATGGTTGTATGAACCTAATGATATATTTTAGTATGGTTACACTTAGTCATAATTTCGGTTTTTTTTTTTTTTTTTTTTTTTTTTTTTTGGGGTTTTTTTTTTTTTCATTCAATATTTTATTTTGTTTAGGAATAGCATAATCTCTAACTTTTCTTCCTGGCACGGTCTACACATTTTGCCAACGTTGTAAGGCTTGGCTGTTTTTACTATACCCTACATTATGTCTGGGTCTTTTATTCAGTAGCTCTTCATGTTTTAATGGTATTTTTAATTGTATTTGTTTTTATGTGTGAATATCTAGTGACAATTTTGCATGTGAACAAATCTAAACTTTGGTGTCTTTCTTATTACTTTTATCAACACAATATGTGCGTTATCTTCTTTTTATCTTCTTCTTTTTATCTTCTTTTTATCTTCTTCTTTTTATCTTCTTCTTTTTATCTTCTTCTTTTTATCTTCTTCTTTTTATCTTCTTTTTATCTTCTTCTTTTTATCTTCTTCTTTTTATCTTCTTTTTATCTTCTTCTTTTTATCTTCTTCTTTTTATCTTCTTCTTTTTATCTTCTTCTTTTTTATCTTCTTCTTTTTATCTTCTTCTTTTTATCTTCTTCTTTTTATCTTCTTCTTTTTATCTTCTTCTTTTTCTTATCTTCTTCTTTTTATCTTCTTCTTTTTATCTTCTTCTTTTTATCTTCTTCTTTTTTATCTTCTTCTTTTTATCTTCTTCTTTTTATCTTCTTCTTTTTATCTTCTTCTTTTTATCTTCTTCTTTTTATCTTCTTCTTTTTATCTTCTTCTTTTTATCTTCTTCTTTTTATCTTCTTCTTTTTATCTTCTTCTTTTTATCTTCTTCTTTTTATCTTCTTCTTTTTATCTTATCTTCTTTTTATCTTATCTTCTTTTTATCTTATCTTCTTTTTATCTTATCTTCTTTTTATCTTATCTTCTTTTTATCTTATCTTCTTTTTATCTTATCTTCTTTTTATCTTATCTTCTTTTTATCTTATCTTCTTTTTATCTTATCTTCTTTTTATCTTATCTTCTTTTTATCTTATCTTCTTTTTATCTTATCTTCTTTTTATCTTATCTTCTTTTTATCTTATCTTCTTTTTATCTTATCTTCTTTTTATCTTATCTTCTTTTTATCTTATCTTCTTTTTTATCTTATCTTCTTTTTATCTTATCTTCTTTTTATCTTCTTCTTCTTATCTTATCTTCTTCTTCTTCTTTTCTTTTTCTAGAGAGGTGCAACTTTAGCTAACTGAATGAAATTAATGGTTATTAGTTGCAACATGATTATTTTCTCTGTATTATATATTTTTATTTCGAATTCAAAAGTTTGATATATTACCGATAAGTTGAGATAAAAGAAAACTAAATTTTAACATAACAGCAAGTACTTGCAAATTATTATGGCGAATTTGCTAAGAGTAGCTTACATGTGGAACAAGTATGGAGGCACCCAGTGAGATCAAACGATTTTCTAAGTATAACTTATATTTAGCACAAGGCCAAAGGCGTGGATCACCCAGTGAGGATCGAACTCACTAATTAGTCGTAATTAATTTAGCAAGACAATCTTGTTACCCATTACACCAGTTCGAAGTGTCCCTTGCCAAAGATCTGTTAAATTTCATTTTAACAACCATAATTTTCTGTGGCATTTGTTATCGTGCACTGATTAACAAAAGCTTCTCAGTTGTATAGTGGTATCGAACCCCGCTCGGTGTTTGATTATCGTGGACTTGTGACAGACCAAACTTTAGTTACAGGTTTCCATTAGTGACTCTATGGTTAGCTAGAGCAAATAATGACGAAAGAGTGCTTGAAAAACTTGACACTCAGAAGAAATAATCAAGGCACAAGGATAGCTTATGCGCTATCTAGATTGTTAGCAGAACAGGGATTAAGTGAGACTGCAAAAAACACTTTAGTATTATCTACGAATGACAAGAAATTAGCATGAAGCTGGAGGGAGATAGTAAAGGTTTATTGAATTAACATAACGAAACTCCCTAAAACTTAGTATTATTCGATATCATCAGAAACTTGGAGATTGGAATGTGTGGAAGAATAAAAGTATACCTTTTGCATGTTTAAATAGAAATTTATTTATTAAAAAAATCATGAATTGTTAAAGTTCATTGAAAAAAGTATTAAGAAGTTAAGGGTATCAAAATTTCGTAGTAGTTTTTGCAATAATGCGTACGTAGGCAGGAACGTATTTATGTATAAGCGCTTGTTGGGGAGGAGTGTCTTTGAAGTATTCGCTCAGTCTTAAAGTATTTGAAGTATTCGTCCGGTTATCAAGTATCAGAAAAAGCAGACGGGTGAACTCTGAGAATAAGGAGGTAAGGATAAAGATTGATGATAACGATCGCTTGACGTTTGTCGAGGGACATGTTAATTACTCTCGTCGCCTTTCCTCTTTGGCGACTGTCGAAACTTGCTCGTCTTTTATTTCGAAAAGGTCATTTGGGCATTCATTCCCGCATGTGATTCTGGACTTTCCATTGGACGACAAACTTCGCGTCGGCTCGCAAAAAGGGTCCGTAAAAATAATTTGTTTTTGGTAATTAAATATGAGTTTTTTTAATTATTCTATTGGCTGCAAAACATTTTGCATCGAGGTGTGAAATTTCACGAGTTTAGTTTTTGAACTCGCTTTCAAGTGTGTGCTAAGTAAAGTTTGTTATTTGAGTAAATTCGTTTATTTCTAACAGTCAGTGCTAAGCATTTGAATTTTTAAAAGTAGAACTTTTGTTCACTACAAGCATTCTCATATTCTGAAGTGACATAGAATAATTCACTACATTTTGAACTAATTCCTCGAGTGTCAGTATACTATTTTTTTTTTTAATCATCTCACCCCAAGCAAGGCATTCCACTGCCACTATTGCGCATGGGGCTACATAGGGGAAGGTAAAGAGGAGGAGTGGATAGACATAGGGAATGTCAGGAGAAAGGTGACAGATGAGTAAGGATAGCGAGGATGAGGGTCGGGCAGATGGGAAGAGTGCTTGATAGAATGGGAGCAGGTTAGTGTGTTAGGAGGTGTGTATTGACCTTACATTTAAACTCCTGGAGATTGTAGCCGTCGGGGAAGCAATCGTTTGGAAGAGAATTCTACAGTCGGGAAGTGCGAGGAAAGAAACTGTTGGAGTAGAAGTTACGGCTGCATTTTATCGGTTTCACTGTAAAAGGGTGGGATCTAGTTGCTAATCTAGTATCTCGTGCACCAGTGATCTAAGTTCATCGGAGCAGAAGCCGTGAAAGTATTTGTAGAAGAGACACAGGGAAGCCACGTCTCGCCGGTGGGAGAGAGACTGCAGGCGGTCTGCCAAGTCGGTATCTATCACATTACAGACCCTCCTCTGAACCTTATCGAGAAGCCCGAGCAGAACAACAGGGGCACCCGACCAGATATGGCAGCAGTATTCAATGCACGGGCGGATGGTAGATTTGTAAATGTGCAGGATAGATTTAGACGGAAAAAACTTCCGGGCCCTACACAGAGAACCGACTTTCATAGCAGCGGATTTAGCAATGGATTCGATATAGTCATTCCATTTGAGGTCCGCTGAAAGTGTGAGACCAAGGAGGCGTAGTGTTTTACTCTCTTGGAGGCAAGCCTGGTCCATGCTAATGGGAGGTAGGTGAGATTGTCGATGATGGTTAATTGACAGTAGCTTCGTTTTAGAAGCATTAAAATTTACTAGCCATTTCTTACCCCAGTCCAATATGGATTGGAGGTCTTTTTCAATATTTGGCAGCATTTTGTTATAAAACCAACGAACAAGGAAGGCCGTAAATATGCATGACCTAAACCTTTGTGGGAGGGAAACAAAAGCATGACGAAATAACTAAAACAGACAAAAATGTCACTTTTAGTTTCAAACCTAAGTCTCTTCTCGGGGCAACGTGGCTCTTTTTTTTTTTTTCTGCAGTGCTCATTCTAATATGCGATTATGGCCACAGGATTCCAAGAAAAAGCCAAAAGATGTGAGCTATTTAGAGAGAAAGGGGGCGCTACGAAAACGGAAAGAGTGACAGAAGAAACGGAATTCAAAGAACACATGAAAGCCAAAGAAACCGATAGCGGGGGGGAAGACTCAAAGAATTACAAGATACGATTTTTTCTCGAAACGAAAAAATTCTTTGTTCTTTTTTTATAATCTTGTGAAGTTCTTTCATTTATATGCCTTTATTTATTCCGTTCTTTATATTTGTAATTCTATATTTAAAATTTTTTCTGAAGATTTTTCTCTAAGAAAAACATGGCAAACTTTTGGGTTCAGTAAATCATAACATTTCATCCTTTTAAGATCAATTATTTTCAGTGGCTTTTATTCCAGTATTCAAATATATAATCCACATTTCGTATTTTTTTCGCTGTTGCGTGATTGTTTACGCATTTGTTATTCTTAGAGGGCACACAAATTAAATATTACATATGGCTATTCACAGACTTAACTCGCATGTACATGCGTGTATTGAAAAACACGTTCACATATATAGAATAGTAAGACTCTGTTTAGGAAGCGGTCATGTCTGTTTTTTGTTTTTTTGTTTTTCACCCCGCATCAGAAACCTGTTTTTTATCTCCCTACATTTTTTGTGGTTGGATATATAGACCAAAAAGTTTGAGAAGTTTTGGGACGAATTTTAATGAACCATTAAGAAATCCTTGAATCTACCACTATATATATATATATATATATATATATATATATATGGCGGTCGACGAATTGTCTAAATAATGCAAAAATGAAAATAACACTTAAATCTCATTTTAACAGATTTATTTACCATAATTAGACAAAAAATTATTGGAATACTGGAATAAATCTATTCAATAAAATCGTTTACTAGGCGACTTTTGAATCTACTGTAACTTTCCTGGGCAATCTCATAAATTTGGTGAATGCTACCATAATCCTTGTCTTCAGTTCATCTTTGTTGTTACGTTTTTTATCTCTCGCTCAACTGCACCCAACACATAAAGGTAGTTAGTCTAAAGAGTTAGATAGCCAGGTTTAAGGAGTGATTTGGTCGCGAAATTTGTTTGGCATCCATGAATAGGTTCTCCTACTTCTGTGGCATGATGCAGGGTCCTGATGTCAGATAATGTCTTTCAGCAGCCACCTTCATGACCGAGGCCAGCTCTAGTTCCTGAAGTCATTTGATTTAGGTTTCTGTTGAGTTTTGAGGCCCTCCGGGAAGATGAATTGATTCATAACGTCGATTATCCAACTCTTTCCGAACCCTCTGCACCCAAAAACAGATTTAAACCCCGTTACATTGAAATGTTTGTATTGACGCTTTCTCTGCTATTGTATGTTTTCAAACTTCTTTCGTAGTGAATTGCGTCAGTGCGCTCTTTTTTTCGCACAGATGGTGCCCAACTGACTGTACTACACTGAGTGGTCGACAAAATACGCATGCGTGAAATGAAAAATGGCAACAATTTACCCATCGCACACTCATATAACACAAACGTAGTTGTGTATTCGGAGAGAAATTCTCTTATACACGTTTCATTAAAGACGACTGACAAGACACTGCTATTAAACTATTTTTTCAGTTATTCTTGTGTTCGTATAAGTGTTTATTTTTCTGGATATAAATTGTGTAATAAAAAAGGGCTAAATGGTTTATATATTCAAGAGCTTTCCACTATTTTATTAGCAATTCGTTAACTTTTTCTTTTTTTTGTATTTGAATTTTTAACTAAATTATTCATTAAAAAAACATCTAGGGCATTATATATATCTATATATATATATATATATATATATATATATATAATGTCCAGTCCGTAAACAGTGAGGATAATCCAACAAGATTAATTTAATAGAAAATATTAAGTGTTATATCTATATAGAGAGCTCAATGGATGTTATCCAGTGCAATATGAGATTTCATTGAAATTGGTTGTAAATTATAATTTATTTCAATGAACTTAATTAGCTCATTTCATCAGACCACACAATATTCTTACATTTGATACATTTTGCCGGAATAATCATTTTTTTTTTTATTTGAAGAGAAAGATAAAAATATAAAAATAAGGAAATGAAATATGGATATAGGTTAGTATAAATGGGTGGGTTAGTTTATGGGGTCACACAAATACACGTATTCATGGAATTAGAAGTTTTTTTAGGCGTCAACCCCTTCACGACTGGTCTGAACACACTTAGCCGATCTGACGCCAATGCCTTTTCCTTATTTTTATATTTTATCCTTCCCTTCAGTTGAAGAAAATGCTTATCCCGGTAACTTTTTTTGTACCAAATGAAAGGAATATTGTGTGGTCTGATGAAATGAGCTAATTAAGCTCATTTAAATGAATTATAATTGATAACCAATTTAAATGACGCGTTGGGTTTTCCTTTATATATATATATATATATATATATATATATATCCTTAATTCGGAAATAGTTAGGTTTGCCTATCACCCGGTTTACAATCCTCTACGGCTTTTGAACAGTAGTAAAGTTTTATCCCTTGCTTCCTTTTTTTGGACTGGCTTTCCGATAACTTCTGAAGTATTCTCTTCTACTCAATTCAAGAAGCAGACGTTGATTTGATAAAGATATAATTATTTTGAAAAGAAAATTCGGTTTGTGGTAAAAATGAAAGCAAAATAGATGCTTTTTCGTTTCAACATGCCTCCTCCAAGTGCATGAATTTAAAAAATATTGAAAAAACAATTTAAAAAAAATGGCCTCTTTCTCCTTCAGTGTCAAATCGCATCGAAATTGCATTTCTATTTTCGGTTGTGTATCTAATGATCGGACATTTAACTGAATACAATGAAATCTTCGCATTCACATTGACCTGGGTCATTAGAATGGTGTTTTTTTTTGTTTTTTGTTTTCCTAAACATGGAAATTGATAAAATCCTCAAAGCAAGGGGACAGACAATAGCATTAACCACCCCAATCATTACAAACAAATAAAATATCTTCACTTTCATTCTTAAAGCAGGAAAGAAAAAAATCTTAAACCATTTGACGGATAAAGCAAAGGCCAAATCCAATGGCCAATAGACAGCGTTTCTCACCCCTACCATATTTCAAATTAGATTAAAACATGGTGAATATCACCAAAACAATTAGATGCCTGCTGATATTACAGCGTATAACACAATTATGAGAAGAAAATACAGTAGATATGGCTTATTTATAAAGTTTTAAATCTCTTACTAGAAGTATTTACGAAGAACGGTAATAGCAATATTAAAGGTTTTGTATAAGGAAGAACTCGGTATTCATTGACCGAGTAGTCGAATTTGCCGGTTGAAATTGATAAAACTTTTTTTTCTCTTAACCATTTTACTGAAAAAAATGGTCTTTCACAGGTCCGTAGCTCTTATCGGTCTTTCCAGTATTGATGGGAGGTTTCCTTAAACTTTTATTTCAAGCAGTGTCGAATGCCAATATCTTGTCATTTACTATTAGTTAAATGTGATATCCGTATTAGTTGTTGCAGGTGTTGTAAGTCCTGAAGTGATTGCGTTTGATTTGTGACTTTATATAACCAGTCCGCCTGATTCGACGGATCGTTCTCACTAATCAGAGAAATTTTGTCTATATTTCTGAGATGAGGTAGTATTTACATTAATTGGACAATTATCCTCATCTTTGTCGCCATTTGTACGACGTTTCGGCCGTTGTACACGCATGCCTTCTTCAGGTGCTAGGACTTTTGAACCGAACCCTTTACTACAGTCGCTCGAGTATATGATCTCCATCCCTTGCAGAGCGCCTCTTCTGGTAGTCATGAGTTATCTCCCTCTAACCCTATAAGTTACTTGTTCGACACTGCTGTATCATGGTATTGAACTCAACTCTTTGGGTTAAGTCACAGGATCAAATTAACGTCTATATCCACTGGGCCATGTGTCTTTAAGACGTTGATTAGTTCCTGTGACTTGACCCAAAGAGTTGTGAGTTCAATACCAGGCTATTGAATAAGTAATTTACAATGTTAGAAGATAACTCATGACTTTCAGAAGAGGCACAAGGCAAGGAATTAAGTTCATATACACCAGTGATTCTAATAAAGTTCGGTTCGAAATTCTTAGCCCCTGAAGATCGGAGAGTACAACGGCTGAAACGTAGTACAATTGGCAACAAAGATGAGGACAATAGTCCGAATAATGTAAATACTGTAAACTGACGATTTTTTTAAAATTTCTGAACGGATTTTGCGCTGTGCACGATATCCATTCGAAAGTCATGATCTGACGAAGTTATTAAGAACAGTTAATATCTTGTTTGTGTAGCAACGTGATGTATTGGGGAAAAACTACCCTTTTGTTCAGTGGAATATTACTTTAAAAGAAAGCATCAAAACTGACACCGATTTACAGAAAGAAAAGAAAATTAAAAAATGTAAAATTATAAACTGTACGACCTCAACATTTTTGCGAAGAAATCATCTAGAAAAAGAACAGGATTTTTAGTAAAATCTTCGGCATATAGAAAAAAAAGCAATAACACACCAGAACGTCAGCATAGAAACCAGATATAGAATCGTGAAAATTGTCATTTGCATGGAAAACGAGTGAATTGTAATAGTCTTCCAGTCTTCTACTCGTTCATGACGATAGCTGATGCAACTGCACGACATTGATGTGCAACAGCCGTTCAATGTCAGCACTTCTTTTAAGTGCATATGCGACATGCTAGCGTACAGTTACTTATAACACTCATGCACGTGTTTGCTGTTCCTTTTAACATGAAACCTGATAAAAATTATACGCATTTGGTTCTTTTTTTCTTGACAATATCGGTCACTATGCAGTCTCGTTATATAAGAAAGCAAGAATGCATACTATCCAAGAAGGGATGACAAAATAAATATGACTGGGTGGCAAAAGTTACTCACTGGGAATTGTGCAAGACGTTCTAACGGAAATCAACGACAGAAACACGAATAAGAAACGCCAGATACTTCGGAAATCTTACGTTGATGTAATTCAGAAAAAATCAACAAGGGTTATATATCCCTATAAGCAATTGACAACTGCATTAACTATAGATAATTTTATTCGTATTGGTCATAGTGTGAATGCCCGACTATTAGCTTCCGGCATGAAAGGGTGTCGGCTATAGGAGTGAGCGGGTGTCGATTGGCCCTCTGGAGTGAGCATAACATAATTTGTTGAAAGAAATAACATGAAAAAAATGACTGGACATTATATGAGAATAAAGTGCAGAGTGCAATCTGACAATCGGTCTAAAGTTAATTATTCAAAGAGATCCGAATAATCATTGATGAATTATTGGATGGACGAGTCACAAGGTCCGCGGTACAAACGAAACTTTTGCTTCAGTTAGGTTATTTATTTTTAATCCTCGTTTATCAAGCTCTGATGATGCACATTACAGCAACTTGTAAAATCCGTACAGAATTATATGGACCGAAAGAGCTAATAGACGCAAATAAGAATTAGAACTCTTCAGACTGTTAGATGGAGTGAGAGAAGAAAGTCAGAATTGAGAAATTAGGAGCGTACTGAAGGATTTTTATTCCTTTGTTTCTGATTCCGACAGTTACCGGTGAAATAATTCATGAAAATAATTGTAAAATAAAAAACAGTTTGTCTATACTTCTGAGATGAAGCAATACTTAGATTTATAGCGTTTGGACTGTTTTCCTTATCTTGACAAGGTAGGACAGACGTTACTAGCAACTACATAGTGTAGGAAGTCGGCGAGGCCCATGCTCGTCATACTTTGAAAGGACACGGCACTTGAAAGAAAGTAAATCGAAGAAAAAGTGAGATTTGGTTTTCGGAATTACCTAACAAAGGATAGAATATTGAGGAAATTCTGAAGCCACATTAAAAGATATTCCGCGATACTAATAAAAAAAATATATCCAAAAAATAGATTATGAAGAGTTAGACATGGCTACTCACAAACATGGATATGGAGTTCGAATTTCAGTCGAATTCGTTTCATTCACTTACATATTGGGAAAGGAAATAATTAATTTTTCCCCTCCAGCTATGAGTTAAATATAAGAACAGATTGGGTTTTATCGTCTTAGTTGAAAAACACTAATGCAGAAAGTAATGGCAACCTACCGCGGGAAAACTTTTACCTACTCAGTCATATCTAGAAAGAGACACGATCACCCAAACGTGTATCACGTATAGCAATTAAGTAAAAACACTGACAAACATACATACTTTCTATAACTCGTTATACTTTTCTTTTTTATTTCTTTTTTTTTTTTTTTTAGAATTCTTTCTCATGACACTCAAGATTTTACATTCCCAATTAACTTTTCCTATTTCTCGTTCTTTTTGTTTTCTCGTTGTGCTCTCCGCGCTCTCTCTCGCTCTCTGCGCGCTCTCTCGCTCTCGCTCTCTGCGCGCTCTCTCGCTCTCGCTCTCTGCGCGCTCTCTCGCTCTCGCTCTCTGCGCGCTCTCTCGCTCTCGCTCTCTGCGCTCTCTCTCTCTCTCTCGCTCTCTGCGCTCTCTCTCTCGCTCTCTGCGCTCTCTCTCTCTCTCTCTCTGCGCGCGCGCTCTCTCTCTGCGCGCGCGCTCTCTCTCTCTGCGCGCTCTCTCTCTCTCTCTGCGCGCGCGCGCTCTCTCTCTCTCTCTCTGCGCGCGCGCTCTCTCTCTCTCTCTCTGCGCGCGCGCTCTCTCTCTCTCTCTCTGCGCGCGCGCTCTCTCTCTCTCTCTCTGCGCGCGCGCTCTCTCTCTCTCTCTCTGCGCGCGCGCTCTCTCTCTCTCTCTCTCGCGCGCGCGCTCTCTCTCTCTCTCTCTCTGCGCGCGCGCTCTCTCTCTCTCTCTCTCTGCGCGCGCGCTCTCTCTCTCTCTCTGCGCGCGCGCTCTCTCTCTCTCTCGCGCGCTCTCTCTCTCTCTCTCTCTGCGCGCGCGCTCTCTCTCTCTCTCTGCGCGCGCTCTCTCTCTCTCTGCGCGCGCGTCTCTCTCTCTCTCTCTGCGCGCGCGCTCTCTCTCTCTCTCTGCGCGCTCTCTCTCTCTCTCTCTGCGCGCGCGCTCTCTCTCTCTCTCTCTCTCGCGCGCGCGCGCGCTCTCTCTCTCTGCGCGCGCGCGCGCGCTCTCTCTCTCTCTCTCTCTCTCTGCGCGCGCGCGCGCTCTCTTTCGTTGTTTTTTTTTTGTTTTTTTGCCTTACTGTATCTCTTAATATTTTCTCCGTCTTCCTGCTTCTCGCTGCTTCTCACTCTCACTTCCCCTCTATTCTTGTTTCATTTATCATTTGTTCCGCCCTGTCTATCTCCTTCTCTCTTTCTTACTCCATTTTCACTCTTCTATAATTCTTTCTCTGTATTTCATGTTTGCACCTTATCTCGCGTTCTTTCTCTTATTTTATTTTTTTACTTTTTCTCCGCGCAACCGATTTAAAACTCACAAAACGTCGCCTATCGATCCGCTAAATCCAATAATATTGATACTTTATAATTTACGCACCGCTGCCTCCTGCTCGGCAACTGACGCCTTTGGATTCCTGATTCCAGTAACATCAGTTTTGGAAAAAATGGCGTTAGTACGTTGTTGTTAGACCAAAGATCTAAGTCTCGCTTAACGTTGTAAACGCATTTTAGCGAGAATTCTTTTTTTAATTGAAAAGAACAAAGGTTTCCTCAAAGCGTTTGCAAAAAATAAACTCAATGGATTTTTAGAAAAATCAAAGAGATTGCATTTTAAAATGTTAAAAAGATTTTGTAATGTTGGATTTTTTTATGACTAGAAATTATAAAATGTCGAGCTCCTGTGAAGGAAATTAACCATCTATATTGAAATAAATGCCTTGAATATATAGAAAAACGTAGCCTATTTAAATAACAGGACGTTAGTAAAGATGGGACCGCTTAGACGTTACATTCTTATTCAGTGAAATAGACAGAAGACTTAATTTGCTAATGGAGAGATTATTAGTTCAGCTAGCTAAGTCGGTTTTCAGACATACTAGAGTATATCATATCATGTCTTACGCATGACGCACCGGTGACTGACACTGGGAATGGAGCCGGAATGCGGAGATCAAATTCCGGCTGAGTTTGTTGCGTTCGCCTTCATATAAACAACCTTCTCTCAACAGATATGGGTTAAACAGTAGGGCAGACCTTGTTCTCACTTCGGTTATACTAAAAGATTGACAAACAGTCAGTTAAGTACCATACATGATACTTGCTTTGGGCGATCATGTTTCGAAAGAGACATGACTGACTGGGCAGAAGATTATCCCGCAGTAGGTTGCCAATGTTTTCTGCGGTAGACTGGTTGCCAGCCAAGGCTATAGAACCCAGTCTGTCCTATTATTTAACCCATAACTGGAGGGAAGAGACGGGTTGTTACCTTTCCCAAGGGTATTTGTGCGTAAGTGAATGCAAAGAATTCAACTGGAATTTGAACTCTGCTCATCGATTTGTCGTTCCGAGTCGATATCCACTGCACCACGACGCACATTGGCAAACAGATGAAATTGACTCTTAATTCTCGCTTGTATATCTCTCTTCGGTACTGTCTTCCAGAATCCTGTAACTTTATTGCCCGTTTTCTCCATCATAAAAGCTTACGACCACATCGCACTGAAACACCGATTCTTGCACGATCACTGAAGTTAAGCAACGCCGTGGTTGATCGGTACCTAACTGGATAACCGCGCTTGGGGCTGCCAGGAACTATTACGCTTGATGTAATGAATAATAACTCGGAATTCTTAATAGTAGGCTTGTCGTTATACTCGTTTCGAAAAACCCTCTGAGTACATACGCGGGAGGAACAAATGGTAATGAAAAAAGAGTTAAGCACTTGAACATCAGTCAGTTAAGTGCCATACGTGATACACGCTTGGGCGATCATGTCTCGAAAGAGACATGACTGACTGGGCAGAAGATTATCCCGCAGTAGGTTGGCATTGCTTTCTGCGGCAGACTGGTTGCCGACCAAGGCTATAGAACCCAATCTGTCCTGCTATTTAACCCATAACTAGAAGAAAGAGACGGATTAATACCTTTCTCAAGGGTATTTGCGCGTAAGTGAATACAATGGATTCAACTGGAATTCGAACTCAGCTCCCCGGTTTCTCGTTCCGAGCCGATATCCAATGCACCACAATGCACATCCTTTCAGTCAAAGTACGTAGCCCAAAGAAAAAAAACCAGAGACGAGTAATCTAAAATAAAAAGCGCAAGTAGAGCAAACTAAGTAAATAACTAACCTAGAGAACCTCCAATTTGGTGAAACCTTGGTAGGTTCGTTGGCTCTCTAGGTTATGTATGTATGTATGTATGTATGTGTGTGTGTATATATATATATATATATATATATATATATATATAATTTGGAAAATAGTTATTTCCGCAACCTAGGTTTCGACCTTTCGGTATCTTTAGATGATTTACAATAACTGAATTTTCCGTTTTTCAAACGCATGAATAGGTATATTTTATGAACGCGTGACTGTAATTTTCAAACAACCGAATATTTTCAAAATTCGGAAAAAGTTATTCAAGGATTCGGCAACACTTTTATCCATGTTTATATGATTATATTATGTATAGGATCATACAAACAACCAACTCCTCCCTAATTTTCAAAATTCCAGTAAAGCGTTTGTAAAAAAAAATCTGTTCTTGCGCTTCAAAAACTGAAAATTCACTTACATTAATTAGCCTGAAGATGCCAAAGGTTTGGAACCTAGGTTGCGGAAATAACTCATTTTTAAGTGAAAAATATAAAGTTCTAAAATATAAATGTATTGAACACTTTAATACAACTGTGTACTGATCTCATTTAATTATGACCAAAAGCTAGAGCCTGAGGAAACATTGTCATTTTAATGTCGAAACAAAATGTTCACCTTGTAGTGGATAAAAATATGTACATATTCTAACCTTTAATTTATGATAAATATTCACAGCTCTATATTATATATGGAGCACTATTTAGAATTAATATTTTGAGCGTTGTAATTTTTTATTTGTTTCTTATTCACTCGAGAGATATGTATATATACAAACACACACTCACTCACTCACTCAGATAAGTCCTGTATGACATACACGATAGAGGCATTCATGTCTCTTTCGAGGCATGACTAAGAAAATTTTCCCGCAGTAGGTTGCCATTTCTCTCTGCGGTAGACTGGTTTCCAACCAAGGTTATAGAACCCAATCTGACCTGCTATTCAACCAATAGCAGGAGGTAAAAGATGGATTCTTACTCGTAAGTGAATGCAATAAATTTAATTGGAATTAGTTACACATATATTACTTACGCGAAGTATCACTAAACTATGATCTCAAATTCCTATGTCGTGTCCCTTCAAGATGTATGCGATTATATTCCTCCACCTTTTCCTGTTACTCGTAACTTTCTCCCAAACCCTGTTTTGTCATTTACTTGCTCAAGCCAATCAAGTATGTCACGCGTTGCCCTGTATCGCTTTTCCTCTACCCGCCCTGTCAGTATCAGATTCTCCAAGCCGCCCTCCTTCATTACGTGTCCTATAAGTCCAAAAATTTAAAATATTTTCTGGATCCAAATAACCTGCAAAGCTTTGATAAGACGTAGAAAATTAAATAAATAATCCTCCTCTTTAATTTCAGTCATTCGTTGCGCTTCTGTGGTATTATCGCCTTGCTTAGGATGAAGTAATTAAAAAAAAAAAAAAAAAAACTTTTTTTTTATTCAAAATTTGTTGAGTTTGGTGATCATTACTGTTCTATTTGCCAAGGAGAACACGGTGGGGTGAGTTTGTGGCTCTTTTTCTCCCCCAACGGAGTTTAATGGCACTAAGGAGAATGTTTTGTCAAATATAAGTGTTGGTAAAATTAAACTCAAATTTATGGCATTCAGTTCACTGCTTTTCCGGCATAATGCTTATTTGTTGTCCAATCGTTGTTTTACAAAACATTTCCTCCTCGGTATGATTACCTTCTACTTTTATTAACCTTATATAATAAAATAAACGGAACCATTATTTAAACTGAAACTTGTTAGTTGGAAATCTTACGGGGGCGACTATCGCTGATAGAATTTTTATTTGGTACAAAAGATGAAACTACATAAAAATATAGTTAGGCTCGTATTAACGTATTTGTAAATTACATATTTCAGTCTAAAGGTTAAGATGAATTTCGCCGATCATAACTTAATTTTTTGTTACCCCCACCCACTCTGAGCTGATTTGGTGCATCACGATTTCTTTTTCCACAATATGATTTTGTTTCATGCATAAAAAATTTCCCTGCTCACTTCATAAATTGAAAATTTTCAACCGGCATACTTATTCCACATAACACTTTGATTTGGCAAAAAATAAGTAACCCAGAGATTATTCAGTTAGTTTCGTATTTATAAAATCTTTCATTTATGCCGGCATTAACAGCTGATCTAAAAAAAAAATAAATAAATAATAATCTGTTATCTAGGGCAAGGAATGGCTAGTTAATTTTTATGCCCCCAAACCAATCTGCTCTCTTAATTGTACTAGAGGACTTTTCTTTCTCATCAATCAGCCCGGCTGATGCTAACCCCCAAGAGAAAGATTAATTCGCTTTCTCTGTCTAAAATTTTCTGACATGAAATGAAAAGATTATATTGAATAAATTACTAGATTTGCTGCTAGGAAAGTTAATTCACTGTCCCGTGCTGGACGATTTTTCTCACCAAAATCAATTTTATATATTTAAGTCTATGCTTTGAATATTAGTCACATCTGGCCTGGTGCTTCTGTTACGTACACAGACATTCGATAAAATCTAAAGAAGCATCTACAATGTCATCGGTCTTCACCTAGCATCTCGGTTTCAATAACTTTCCCATCGCTGTGGTCCTGGGCATGATGGTAGACTGCATCCGGCACCAAGACCTCTGATTGGAAGGTTGTGAGGAACATGAAACCACCTATTAGTTGCTGTTGTTTTCAGGTCTACTCTAACTCGAGTGATAGCACCTGTTACGGTCCCAATTATGGGCAAAACACTATCTAAACTTACTTATAAATGGAACTTCTGTTACCTATAGACTCCGAAACGGTTGAACCGGTTTTCTTGAATTTACACAGTTGTACTATTAGCATCAGCGAGTGTTTTTAGCTAGTTTTTGTGTCGAGGTATGCTCGATAAATATTGATAATCGAAAAAATCGGGTTATAGGAGTGTTCAGATTTTAATCAAATTTGATACAGTAGACAAAGACATAAGAAACGATATTCAGAAGTTTCAAGGTTACAGTTCTTACAATAGTGCAGAAAATCGATAATATATAAAGGCAAGATGTTTGTCTGTATTTTTTTCAGCCCTTTTATTTTAGTTTTTGCTTCGGGTTTGGCTCTAAGTAGGTATAAATGTAGTTCTTAGTCTCAGCCATGATACTATTTACTCAGCGGACTTATTTAGCCTTCAAAATTCAGTTTACGACGAAAAAACTTATTTGATATCGATACCAGGAAATCAAAATTTGACACATCCATTCATTTTTTTCAGTCTACGTTTTCGCTTTAACTGGAAACAACTACTGCTTTTTAGTCTTTCATGCCAACGTCCAAAGAGTCTGGGCTCCAGGACCATCGATTAGTTTTAAAGCTTTCATTACAACCGAGCAACGCCGGGCTAGTCAAAGTATAAAAATAAACTTATAGAAATAAATACATAAAAATAGACTTTTGTAGATAAATTTACATTTTTGAAGGAAAAATATTACCAACAAACATTTCTGAAGAAAAATTATTGGCAAAACACATTTTTGAAGAAAATAAAGTTATTCTCAGCCAAACATTTTTGAATATAAAACTAGAAGACATTTTCAGTTTTCTAAAATAAAAACAAAAATCTTCATTAAAATCGGACTACATCAACCTTCTCACTATAACTGAACATTAAAAATTACCTTTAAAACCCCATCTTTTTGGCATTAAATAACCCAAAGAGGTGTTGATATGTCGTTAAACAAAACTCACTCAATTCCCATCGCTGATACGTAACTTCCCTGTCTAGTTTATATTTTCATGGCAATTGTTTTGATGAGCTTTGTTCCTTCGTACTTTCACTTGACAATTGTGGCGCAGTGGGTATCGACTCGGAACGAGAAATTGTAGAGCCGAGTCCGAATTCCAGTTGAATTTCTTGTATTCACTTACGCGCAAATACCCTTGGGAAAGGTATTAATCCGTATATTCCTTCCAGTTATGGATTAAATAACAGGACAGATTGGGTTCTATAGCCTTGGTCGGCAACCAGTCTACCGCAGAAAGCAATGGCAACCTACTGCGGGATAATCTTCTGCCCAGTCAGTCATGTCTCTTTCGAGACATGATCGCTCAAGTGTGTATAATGTATGGCACTTAACTGACTATATTGGCAGCTACTTTTCATTTTACAGCTATATGTAACCGTAAGTTCTATGTTAATAGTATCTTCTATCTCACTTGTCATTCTATTCCGGCTTCTTTCTCCCCAGTCAACTTTGATCTTCAAAAGCTTAAATGCAATATCAGTCGTTATCATCTGTTTTCTTAATTCCTGATTTTGTTATTCTTTCTCCTTAACGTTTCTCTCATTCTTTCGCACAAAGTAGCGCCTTGAATCTTAGAGGCTGTATCGCCTTGCTTGATGTAAATTAATTAAAAATGTCTTTTTCCCACTGAAGTATTTTTGAGGAGAAAACTATGCTGCAATCAGATTTTTTTCTTAATATATCACACTTATTGAATTCGCATACTGACCATTTTGGTTTTTAAATACATTTTTGATTGAACGAACACATAGCGCTACTGTCAGTTGACATTTGTAAAAACCTTTAAAATGTTTCTCAGGATATTTGACTTTTTATGTTCACTATGCGCTGTCACTCATACAGCCAGGATGGTCACATCCTTCCAAGCCTTTTGGTTTTGGTTCTCTTCTCGTTTTCTACCCACTCCGATTCCTGTTGCTGTCATCTGTTGAAAGTCTTTGTGATATGCAAAACAGCAACATTTTTAATCTTATCTTAGTTTCCTTCCACCTGAATCCATTCTGCATATATACAAGTCAACCATCCGTCCGTGCATGGAGTGCTGCTGCCATTTATAGTCAGGTGCCCCTGCCGTTCTCCTCAGTGTTCTTGACAAGCTCCAAAGGAGAGTCTGCAATGTGATAGGTACTGATCTGGCGACTCGACTGCAGCCACTTCCCCATCGTCGAAATGTGGCCTCCATTTGTCTGTTCTATAAATACTTTCATGGCTTATGCTCGGACGAGCTTAAGTCACTGATGCCTCCTCAACAGGTGTTTACTCGTGCAACCAGACTGGCAACTGGGTCCCACCCATTCACAGTCAGGTTAACCAAATGCAGACGACAATTCTGCTCCTGCAGCTTCTTCTCTCGCACTTCCCGCCTGTGGAACTCGCTCCCGTATTCTTGCTTTCCTGACGGCTACAACCTCCAGAAATTTAAATGCAAAGTCAATACTCATCTACTAACCACTGGACTCTAGCTCTCTCCCCACCCCCTGTATAACCTTCCCTTTCTCTCCACCTATGTATCTGTCATCGCACCTGCTTTCTATTGTTCCTTTCTAACTAGTTTGTACTCCTCACTCTTTTCTAAATAATCTTTTTGCATTAATGTAACCCTCTGCACATCAGTGGCGTTTCCGCCTTGCTCGGGGTGAAATGATTAAAAAAAAATATTTAATCGGGTGGTTGGAACAAATATTTCATAGCCCCCATATTTGTTGCACGCTAAGCCAATGTAAATAAACATTAGCAAAATATACAAAATTAGTAGTGGGATGGTGTTCAGATAAGTGTTTTTTAATCTATAAACAGACATTTCTTTCGCATTTTAAATACACTAATTGCTAGAAATGGCATCCATGTAATTGTAAAAAATATCCCTGTAATAGTCCTATTATATTGGTAATATTTGCATTCATTCCCAACTAATGCAAGAAACTGTTTTCTCTGTAGTTTTATAATAAAACCAGTTACAACACATTCTTATAATAAAACTATTTTCAGTTTCTTTAAAACTACGATTACTCGGTTTGTTTAAAACTCGTTTCCCATGAAGACGTAAGTGATCATGGTCTCCGCAATTTCCTCTCCTTTGAAGCTTTTGGCAATGTTTGTCTTTTTACCCTCTTATCCATTCGTCGTCCTGCCATCCGTTCACATAAGATAACTGCTTCTCTCCTGTCATTGTTTGCCTTCGATATGCTTTGGGTCTCAAATTCTCCAACCTCCTTCCTCATTTTATGTCCCAGACATTTCAGCTATCTTTCTGATTCTATGTATAAAAGTGTTCATTTTGGCCATAATTTTCTGAAAAGTTCGAGGTCAATTACACGTTCTATAACCACGGTTTTCTCAGCCGTTTTTATGCAGAGCCAAGTTTATGCTGCAGGAAGTCCTCTCGTCATTCCTGGGAAATTCTCCAGTGTTTACTGCTACATAGGATTTTTTTTTCTTGTTTCTAACTTGATTAGTTTTGTATAGACATTTTTTGTTATTCAGTCAGTTAAGTGCCATGTGTGATACACGTTTTGGGTGATCATGTCTCGAAAGAGACATGACTAACTGGGCAGAAGATTATCCCGCAGTAGGTTGCCATTGCTTTCTGCGGGAGAAGGGTTGCCAACCAAGGCTACAGAACCCAATCTGTCCTATTATTCAACCCTTAACTGGAAGAAAGAGACAGGCTATTACTTTTCTCAAGGGTATTTCAACTGGAATTCGAACTCTGCACCCTGATCTCTCGTTCCGAATCGATAGCCACTGCACCATAACGCATTCAAATTGTCATATTCTTCCATACTGTTAAAACGGTTCCTAGACATTTATACTGACATAAACACAATTCCAGGTTCGAGTCTCTAAAAGCAGATTACTGTTGAAATAAAGATTAATGGTGTGATATTTGTTTGGAAGTGATAGGAAATGTATCACTGTATAATTATTCTTACCAAGGTTTACGGCCATATAGTTTTTTTTAATCATTTCACCCCAAGCAAGGCAGCCTCACCACCACTGGTGCGCAGGGTGTTACATGGGAGGAAAGTGATGAGAAAGAGGGACAGGTTATAGGGGGTGTCAGAAAGTGGGTAAGAGACGGATGAGAATACTGTTGCGACGAGATTGGAGTGGATGAAGAAAAGAGCATGAGAGAGGATGCAGGTCAGTGAGATAGATGACTATTGACTTTACATTTAAATTCTTGGAGGTTGTAGTTGTCGGGGAAGCAAGTCTACGGAAGGGAATTCCACAGGCGAGAAAAGAAGTTGAAAAATTGGAAGTTGCGGTTAGATTTCATTGATTTCACTGTAAAATGTGGGACCTAGTTGCTAGTCCAGTGGCTCGAGTAAATTCATACATGGGGGTATTTAGTTGAGCTAAGTTCATCGGAACAGAAGCCGTGAAAGTATTTATAGAGGAGACATAGGGAAGCCACATTACGCCGATGCCTGGACGATCACTGAAAGTAATCAACGATGAATCTGATCGGTACTTAAGGGAGGGCGTGTGCTGACGGTTCGCCGACAGACAATTCACAGACAGGACAGTTAGTAGAGTCTCTAAAATTTCAAGTTCTCATCCATTTTTTTTTCTTTCTACGCCCTTCAATCGTTATCATGAAGTTTGTCAATACATAACTAGGAGGTAGAAAGTTTTTATGGGAAGGAAGCCTTTATTGCTACTCAAAGTATACTGACTTACTGGAGGGGCAAACAATGAAAACTGCAACGCAAGACTAACAACAGTCGATTATGTAATTAGCAGAACGCTTTCGGAACATTTGCATTCACCAAACCTGGATAGTTAGCTGAGAGTTTGTTAAAAACAAAACAAAAAAAAAACCGGAGGAGTGCTTGTACTTTAAGGGTTTCAAGCATCGATCATTTGTCCTGTTTTTGAATTATCCGTCGGCGAATTGCTTTTCAGTGTACTGTTTGGTTACTGATATATCCCATAAAGGGATATATATATATATATATATATATATATATATATATATATATATGCAGAGAGATTTGTTCGCTGTATCACAGCTCATCAGTAAGTTTGACAGCCGATTGCTTTTTATCCAGGATTGAAAACCGACCGAATTGACGTCAGTCGGCGATTCTACCTCTGAGCTACGGATGCTCGGTAAAGGGAGGCAGACTTTTTAGCGTGTACACTATCATTATACATGCCCAATAGCTGAGAGTGTTCAAATTCATTGCTGAATATATAATCATTCGAGGTAGTCAGCGGGTTAGGCAAATGTAACCCGATAGGTCAATCTAATAAGTAGATGTAATGGACGGTACTCGTCGTATGCAGCATCCTGAGGCGTAGTCAGTAGCCGTAGACCTATGGACGTAGACCTCTATGCGTCTTCGCCTGCGTCTGTATTTATGGCTCACACCAGCCATAATAAAGCTGTAAGAAGGAACCAAGGTGTATGCATATTCATTACATCAGCTACCAAGTAGATTATAGCTCAGGAATACCATGAAAATGAAAGCGTGGATGGTGTAATAGATAAGGGCTCAGTATTGTTAATTGATGTTCCGATTCCTGTTGAGTTCGTTATATTATTTATGTGCCGTGTCCTTTAAGGGCGTAGACGATCAGGGTATTCCACATCTTCCTGTCCGTTGTAGATCTTTGTAGGTTTTGTTTTATTTCTCTAAAACCCTGTTTCACCAGTGGAGTAGATAGACAAAACTATCGCCCGGTTCACACTCCACCTACGTCTATTATACAGGTGTAGAGGCTCATCCCTTGTTCCCTGTTTAGGATGTGGTTTCCGGCTTTCTCTTTTCCAAATCTTTTCACTCTTGCGTAGCCCCCTGCACATCAGTGGCGTTAGCGCCTTGCTCGGGGTGATATCATTAAAAAAAAAAAAAGCAAAAAAATGGTTGTTACGCGCTGATCTCCTCTGATCCACTTTCCCCTCAATGTCTTGTGAGTATCACATTTTTCAAGCCATCCCGCCTATTTATGTGATTCGGAACCTTCAACTGCCCCTTCCTGATGCCAAGTATAAGTTTCCTTTTCGTTTCCATCCTCTCCAAAGCTTCGTCGTTTCTCAGTATCTTTCTGTAGTACCATATTTCTGTTGATTCAAGTTTCTTTGTCTTTGAGAAGATTGTCTAGCATTCACTGCCATATAAGAGCAAAAATACCCTTTGTAAATTTGAATCCACATCTCCCCCTCCACTATGGGTTAATTAGTAAGACTTGCATCGCTAAAATCATTATCTCAAAAGCTAATCTAAAAATATTTTCTGGCTTTAAATAACCTGAAAAGGGTTGATATGCCGTAGAAAAGGAAGTAATATTTTTGTTTTAAACGTTATCTAAAGGACGATGAGGATGGTCCTAATGAAAATGTATGACAGTGAATTTGTGAAGGAATAAATTGTTGCATAGGTCGAAATCTATACACTCCTCATAATTCACCAGGAGGATAAAACACACAAAAAAACTATGTTGGTGCATATTCCTTTCATTATAAGTTAATTTGAAGTTTCACCTCCAGATAAACAATTATTCTGGTTTATTTATATGAGTAATTTTATCAGAAAATAACTTATTTTTTTTTAGGTACCTCCACTTTTCAGCATAAATTTTCGATAACTGTTTTTACATTTTAAAAAAATCATTTTAGACTTAATTAAAAGCTTAATGATTAAATTATTTCCATTAAGTAAATTTTCTGGTATATTTCAGATAGAAATTATAAAGATTTGAAGTCACATTTAATTTTGATTTCGTTTGTTTTTTTTTTTAATTTGCTTAAAAAAGGCCATTTTTTTAAGTTTAAAAAAATTTGTAAACAAAAATTTATCGATTTTAAAAATATTTCAAAAGATTTCTGACACTGATTTCAAAAACATATTACTTATAGCATAAAAAAGTAATATACAACAAATTATTAACGATTGGTCGTGTTCATCTGATCGAAGGTTTAACGGATTCTTGACTGATTTGAGGATGACAGGTTGACGCATGCCCAAAGCTGACAATTTTTATAAATCTAAGTGAAGGGACTAAACTCTCAAATTACGTACCCGTTTCATAATAGCAATTTCAGTCTACCATACATGAAATTAATGTATAGTAAATGAAAAATTATTTTAAAAATAGCGTAACTACGTTTATTAATCTTTGCAATTTTGGACTCGTAAATTTTGTTTCCAATTAATTGTATCAAATTTCCATAATCACCCCAATACAGAATTTTACACACGATTTTAAATAATAATTAAAATGTAAAAAAAAAATGAAAAAGTACTTGCAAATATTCATTATTCATCAGAAAAATTTTATTTCTTCAGACAATGTCCTTAATATTACTTATTTACAAAAACAAAAGCTTTTCTATTTAAGTAATGTCATAGTTTTAGTGGATTCATTTTTCAATTCAGAGCCGAATTCCAGTTAAATGGTATAAATTTGGAAAAAAAAAATGTGATTTGCAATCTCCAATGACTCCTACCTTTAACAAAAGAAGGTTCCATAAACATGAAAGTTCTGTGCGAAATTTAATGAAATTAAGTGGGTGGTGGGGTAAAACATTTAAATAAATTTTTTTTACTAATATTTTCTAAAAAATACATTTCAAAAATAATTTCATTTCTGAATAAGTTCTAAAAATTTCATTATAATCGGACAATTATTTAATTTGTACAAGAATTTTCAAATTAATGTTTTCAACAGAAAAAAGCGCAAAAAAATCAACGTTAAACTTTGTAGAAGGCGATGACGTAAACAAAACAAGCATTCTAACCAAAATTTCGAACGTGTTAAGATTAAAAAAATAATTAAATAATTCTTTGATTTTTCTTAATAATATCAACATTTTGACGATATAACTTTATTTTCGTTGAGTTTGTGGCGTTTTGCATTACGCTATGCTTTTTTTCCCCCGTGAATTAGTACCTACTTTTAATTAATTCATGAATAGCGAACACCAAGAAGTAGCCTTAGTTATTATGCAATTTTCCTCTGATACTAAGTGGTCATCAGTTTCCGGAGTATTCTTGCCATCACGAAGAGGCCTCCTTTCTGCAATAGTTCCTACTAGTCAATTAAGTTACCTTTATCCATTTCTCTTTCATCAGTCACCGTAACAAGTTTACTAATGAAATCTGGTATGATTGTGACTGTCGATACCTTACTAGTTCAAACTTAAATGGGTTTTTACATTCTCTTTTCCTGTTGGCTCCATACTTCGTTCAATAATTAGCTTTGTCTTTCTATATTATCTTCTATTAATAACTTTTTCTGTGGTCCAGTTGCTTATTTTATTACTGCTTCTTTTTTCTTCTTCTTCTTTTGCCCTCTTTGTCCCGAGTCCAAACCAGAGACCTTAGGTAAGAAATCACTGATATTTCCCACTGATCTTTCGAGAAAAAAAAACACTAAGTTTATACACATCTAAACTTACTTATAAATGGAACTGTGTGTGTCTCCGTCACCTATAGACTCCAAAACGGCTGAACCGATTTTCTTGAAAGTTTACACCGTTCTACTATAAGCGTCTGCTAGTGTTCTTAGCTAGGTTTTGTGTCGAGGTACACTGATAAATATCGATAATCGAAAAAATCGGATTATAGAAGGAGTGGTTCGATTTTAATCAAATTTGATACTCATAGACAAAGACATAAACGATATTCAGAAGTTTCAAGGTTGCAGTTCTTACAATAGTGCAGGAAATCGATAATATATATATATATATAAGGCAAGATGTTTGTGTGTGTATCGGTTTATCTGTCTGTATGTCCTTTATACAAATCCACAATTTTTATCCGATTCTCACCACTTCACACAAATATTCTTTAGGCTGAGTCTGAGCTCCAGGACTATGGATTAGTTTTAAAGCTTTCATTACACCCGAGCAACGCCGGGGTATACTGCTAGTTTTTACATAGATATATCTCTTCGTGTTGTGCGTCGTGGTGCAGTGGATATCGACTCGGAACAACTCGGGAAGCCGAGTTCGAATTCCAGTAGAATTCCTTGCATTCACTTACGCACAAATACCCTTGGGAAAGGTATTAATCCGTCTATTCCATTCAGTTATGGGTTAAATAAGATAGTTTGGGTTCTATAGCCTTGGCTGCCAGCAAGTCTACCGCAGAAAGCAATGGCAACCTACTGCGGGGTAATCTTCTGCCCAGTCAGTCATGTCTCTTTCGTGACATGATCGCCCAAGCGTGTATCACGTATGGCACTTAACTGACTGATAGCTCTTTGTAATGCGTTAGCTGTGCTCATGAGCAAAGTCTTTTGTATTTTAAGTATAATAAAAACGTTTTTAATGTAGTTTATCAGGACATTTTCTAGTCAATTCTCGGTCTCTAACTACAACTGGACCTGCTGATGTGCTACTTTAAAATTTCTACTTGAAGATTCTTGTAATTGATAGATTTTCAAAGATATATTACAATTATAAAAATTTATGTCAGTTGGTGATGGGGTACAAAAACCCTAATCTCAACAGAACCATCATATGAAACCATCTAATCAGATTATATCAGCGCGATATGGCAGTTAATTTTAATAAAACCAATGCATTAATTTCTAGATGGGGGCCCAGCTAGAATACATTTCTTTTGAGTAACCCAGTCTGTTTAGATGGTCTCTGATTAAGGGCGTTCCAAGTATCTAGTTTTTCTCTCAAGTAATTTCTGCTGCTTCGTCCTTCAAACTTTAAAAAAAATGCGGTCATCTCGACACCAGGTCAGTGTGTTTCTCTGTTACACCCACTAATGGATAGATGATGCCCAGTACATCTCCAAAGGAACTTCCTCAGCTGGTTACGTTTAATCAACTGAGAAGTAAAATTCTGGCAATGAACGTGATATTTATTGTAGTTTATCTTAAGTGATCAAGAGAAAATGCGAATTTTAGTAATCCCTGTCATTTAAGATAAAAAGCTACAATAGCCATGCCTGGTGTAGCATCAAGGCTGAAATTAGAATAGAAGCCTGAATCCATCATAAAAATTCAAAATATAGAATTTATAAATATTAAAAAATGCCAACTAACAGTTCCACTCTAAATAAGAATGCCTTGTGCGTTGTGGTGCGGGATGTACATTGTAGTGCAGTGGATATCGACTCGGAACGACAAATCCAGGAGCCGAGTTCGAATTCCAGTTGTATTCCTTGGGAAAGGTATTAATCCGCCTCTTCCCTCCGGTTACGGGTTAAATAATAGGACAGATTGGGTTCCATAGCCTTGTTCGGCATTCAGTTTACCGCAGAAAGCAATGGCAACCTACTGCGGGATAATCTTCTGCCCAGTCTGTCAAGTCTGTTTCGATCACGTAAAGCGTGTATCACGTATGGCACTTAACTGACTGTTGGTGTAGCCATTTTAAAGATTAGTCGTAGAGAGCCATAGAATTTATCCCTCAATATACCACGGTGTATGCATCGGTTATTACAAATTTAACAGCAGATAGGAAAATTGAGCATAGAATAATCTGTCATAGATGTAGTCTTTCCCAACACCACCAATTGCTACAAAACCGAATGATTAACCTGAAAACTCATGTACTTAAATAGCCTACTGTTATATCGCAGGAACGATATTAATAAGGTAAATTCCAAGTGGAAAGATTTACACAACACGTAAGGGGTAAACAAACAAGTTTATTGTTCGAAAAACAAGTAACAAGTTCATAAAATAAGTCAAGACGGAATGGGAGCAGAAGTCGAATCGTCTCTCACTATCTTACTTAAATACTTCTTAATCTCTTCCGCGAATCAACTGTCAGGGGTGATATGATGTTCCATTATAACACCTACTTAGCTTGAGATGTCCATATTCGTTCAGAAATATGTAAACTGTTTGCAGTATTTTTTTTTTATTGATGGTTCGTCAAGGACATGATTCTGTGGTGAAAAGCGTTGATTGGATTGAGAGACTTGACCAAAAAGAGTAGAGTTCAATACCTGTCTACAGCAGAGGTGAATCGAAATCCTGGAAATTTGAGTTGAAGGCTGATACTGAAACGTCTAGAAAAGGCATGACTAATCAAACTAGAACAATCTAGCAAGGTGAACGAAATAAAGGGTTCAGTTTGTAATTTCAATCACCTGAAGAAGGTTGTCGTGTAAAACGGCCGAAACCTCGTGAATATGCAGCAAATATAAGAACACTCTGAACAATGTTAATAGTGCAAATGTTTGCAGTATGCAAATACTTTCTCGGAATCAATGATTGAAATCGGTTTTAAACGAGTGAAACCTTTGAGTTTTGGCGAAGAGCATCTTTTTATAGAACTTTTTGGGGTTGACGTTATAGAATCAGAAATAAAGATACACTACATAGTTTAAAGGACATCACTTGAGGACTTCCAGCAACAGTAAACAACTAAGGTGAATATCACGCGTAATCCGAGGAGAAAATGATATAAGAGGCTGACAGTCCACACTACCTCAAATATAAAATAGGGTTGAAAATCTTCATCAATACTGGGAAAAAAGCAATGGCAGCTGCAAGACTTCAGAAACCTTTCCCTGAAAAATCGTTTTAAGAGAAACAAGTTATAAATTTCAATCTACAGTACTACTGATTGCTTGGTCAATGAATGCTAAATGTTTCCTGATAGGGAAACAGCTGATATTTCCATCATAATAATTCTGGTTGTTCCTTTCTTAGTTACTCTGTCCGTTACGCCACTTACTCTCTACACGAGCTTCTCGTTCCCCACTATCATTTTAAACGCTACTCTCTTCAGTTTTTCTCTCACCTTTACCAAACGGAAGGGTAGTAAAGAGTGAGAGTAGGAGGAGAGAGCCTAAAGCATTACCGTAGCAGCAGCTTAAGCTGGTGGTTGTAGCGGTAACTGTGTGTGTGTGTATATATGTATGTGTCTATATATATATATATATATATAATGTGCATGCGTGTGTACTGTAAAATATAGTAAAAATAGGCAGATTTGTTGTCGTATCCCGCGACCTAATAACGAAATCTCTGGCCTCTACACTCTTGGCCACTGCTCAGTTGGTATTTTCTGTTTACAATGGACACAGAAGTCTTTAAAGTAAATTTAATTATTTTTTTTAATTTTTAATCCCTTCTAACATTTTCGAAATGTTGTCAAAGTTTTGTTTTGATTTGAGTTAGCGGCTAAAGAAACGTTACGACTGTTTTACAATGAAAACGTAATGATTCATCACCCACTTTTTTCGGCGAGAAACACATTAATTTGGAAATTCTCGGAAAAATCAAATAATTGTCGGATTTTAATGAAACTATCAGTACTCGTTCACAAATGAATGAAATTCTTTTTTAAATTGTTATATTTTAAGTCTTTATAAAAATGTTTACAATAAACGCAGGAGCCATGATGTTTAAATAATAAAACATTTTCTCTTTCAAAATCTCTCACAAAATAGCGTAGAGCATTTTGGTTATGCTCTGTGCATACGCCGCTTAATGAGATTACTGTAAACTAGCTTCTATGGATATTATTTTTATAGATATTTCAATAAAATTATTCTGTGTTATCGTTATTTTATTATCCAATACCTTTATGTTTGAAGACGTTAGTAATGCAAAGTAAAATGTTTCCAGGAAATCATTATCCTTACGTAGAAATTCCACGGGTCCCGCTAGTTATAATTATTTTATTGATATTATTAGTATTAGTATTTTTGATTCGTCTTTGATATGACCATTTACTAAATTTGAACCCTGTAGCAAATGGATGACAGTTTTATTGAGCATATTATATTGATTTTTTTTATGAACAGGAGTAATATTCATTTGTAATCTTTTATATTACAGACAGATGGATTTTCTTGAATTTTTCTAAACGTGTGAAGTCGGTAGCCTAATCGTTCTCGGGGCCTTTGTTATTGCCGGAATAATGGTTGTTTTGAAATGTCACATTTATACAACTTTTGCTTCTAGATCCTTTCACAGTTTATCAAATTCGTTTGCTGATATGATTTTAGACGGTAAGTTCATGTCTGTCGGATAGCCTTTATGTTCTTTGATGTCGTTTACGATAATATCTAGTCTAAAATCTTCAATAGTCTGTTGCATATTTCTAGTGCGATCTCAAAGCACAGCAACAAAATCATCGTCTAGAATTAGTGATGGTGTTTGGTCCTATCATTTTTATGGAGTGTTTTATAAAGTTTGGATATCTCTCAACGAAAGTCTTACACAAACTTATGCCTATTTTTAATGTCAGCTATTATTAACATTAACTACTGTCAACAAAGGATGTGCGTTGTGGCGCAGTGGATATCAACTTGGAACGAGAAATCGGGGAACCGAGTTCGAATTCCAGTTGAATTCCTTGCATTCACTTACGCGCAAATACCCTTGGGAAAGGTATTAATCCGTCTCTTCCTTCCAGTTATGGGTTAAATAATAGGACAGATTGGGTTCTATAGCCTTGGTCGGCAACCAGTCTACCGCAGAAAGCAATGGCAACCTACTGCGGGATAATCTTCTGCCCAGTCAGTCATGTCTCTTTCGAGACATGATCGCGCATGGCACTTGACTGACTGACTGACTGTTAACAAAAATATAGTTATTATCAAACTGAGTGCTTATGGACTTCTGAAGATGATTACATTAATTCTTATCTCAACTCCGAAGTTTAGCTTATGAAACTTGGTATACAAAGTTATTCAGTCAGGTAAGTGCCATACGTGATACATGCTTTGTCGATCATGTTTCGAAAGAGACGTGATTGACTGAGCAGAAGATTTTCCCGCAATAAGTTGCGACTTTTTTTTTTCATATCACCCCTAGCAAGGCGGTAACGCCACTGATGTGCAGGGGGCTCCATAAGAGTAAAAGCACTAAATAGAAGAGTAAAGAGAAGGACAAACTATTTAGAAAGGAGCAAGTGTAGGGAGGGGACACATATATGATGAGTTGCAGAGGAGGGGAGAAAGAAAAGGATATATGGGGTGGTGAGGAAAGAACTAGGGTCAAGTGGTTAAGAGATGAGTATTTACGTTGCATTTGAATTCCTGGATATTGTAGCAGTCAGGAAAGTAAGAATAAGGAAGCGAGTTCCACAGGCGGGAAGTGCGACGTAAGAAGCTGCAGGAGTAGAATTGTCGTCTGCATTTGGTTGATCTAACTGTGAATGGGTGAGACCCAGTTGCCAGTCTGGTTGCACGAGTAAACACCTGTTGCAGACGCACCAGTGATTTAAGTTCGTTGGAGCAGAATCCATGAAAATATTTATAGAACAGATAAAGGGAAGCCACATCCCGTCAGTGGGAAAGTGGCTGTAGTTGAGCCGCCAAGTCGGTACCTATCACATTACTGATTCTCCTTTGGAGCCTGTCAAGAACACTGAGGTGAACAGCGGGGGAACCTGACCATATATGTTAGTAGTACTCCATGCACGAAGGAAAGGTTGATTTGTATATATCACTTTCTGCGTCAGACTAATTATTTAACCCATATCTGTAAGAATTGATTGATACCTTTTCAAAGGGTATTTGTGCGTAGGTGAATTTAACGATTTCAACTGAAACTTGAAATCGGCTCCCCGATTGCTCTTTCCGGGCCGATATCCATTGCACCACAACGCACATTTTAGTGATTACTCCTCTCAATATTGGCGAACGTAAACGCGGCTTAAGTATGGTTGCTGATAACCGTCGGGTTGCGAGAATGCTTCATCTCAGGAGTAAAATCTCCGCTGTCTTGCGGCTATTCCCAATCAAGGGATAATCCCAGGATTTATTCTAGAAGACTAACACTCAGCAGATCTAACCTCGTTCTAATAAATTCTAGGCCGACGCCATTTTCGGATAACTTCGGTAATGTGGCTTGAGGAGACGTGCTGCATGGGCAACTGTCCATCTCTCTACTTTTTTACGCGCAAATACCCTTGGGAAAAGTATTAATCCGTCTCTCCTTTCCAGTTATGGGCGAAATAGCAGGACAGATTGGGTTCTATAGCCTTGGTTGGCAACCAGTCTACCGCAGAAAGCAATGGCAACCTACTGCGGGATAATCTTCTGTGCAGTCACTCTTTCGAAACACGATTGCCCAAGCGTATATCACGTATGGCATTTTACTGACTGACCCTGGAAAGGACGGTTCACCGTAAATTTACTGCGGTGTGAACGCACGAACAGAATATTTACCAATATAAGTATGCGCTTATTCAATAGAAAAAAGTGCAGCCCTACGACTACGATCTGAATCCCAGTTTCAAACACCTACGTTCCCAGATCCATGGTTTCTTGTAACTGTTGAATGCTACAAAATCAAATTGAAAAGATGTTTTACTGCATGACATTTGGCGTCACAACTATGTTGAGTAATTTACCAGTCTTTGCTAGAATCATTTTGGATGCTCTAGACGTTATCGCTTGGATTTGTTCCGGAAGACTATCAGTGATTGGTTATGATCGCAAGGGAACGCGTTTTTCCTCCCAGATAAACTACTCTTCCAATGTGGCGGATTTCAGCAACCCGGTTTAAGATGAGGATAACTGGTTTTTCAAGTAGTCACCCATCTAAGTATTGGCGAAACACAACACTGCTTAACTTCGGTGATCAGACGAGAAGCATTATAAATATCTTGATAATGACATAAGCGCTTATTTTGATTATACCACTGTTTTGTTAACAATAATAAAAATAGCTGAATTTTAAAATGGTCAGAAGTGTGGGTAAGACCATAATTGAAAAATATCCACCAAACTTCATAAATGACCCCATAAAAATAATTGTCTAACTTCAGATTAGATGTGGCACAAGGCAGAAAGTATGGGTGGCCAGTGAGGATCGAACTCACGAGTCGTAATAGATCCTAGCAAGACAGGCTTGATAACCATTACACTATGTCCAGGTCAACAGTTCTAGACGATGCCTAGAAAATGGAAAACGCACTATAGAACATAATAGACAAGATATTCTCGTAAGCGATAACAGAAAACATGAATTCTGTCCAACCGTCTGAAACATTTCAGCAAAATAGTTTAGCTATGAAACTAATATTTATCTAAAAGAAGAAATTATAATTTGACATTTAAAACCAGTAATAACACGAACCAAAAAGCAGCAAAGATTTAACACACCAGGAAATCTCTTTATCTTAGTCACTGTATTGTTAAATTTTCATTTGACGCTACACGCTCTTTCTGGGAGTGGGGGCTAGTGTAAGTAGTCTGGTCTGAAAACTCGCTTGAAATTATGAGAACGCTTCTGTGAATTAGATTAGCTTCCGATCTATGACGTAAACATGACTAAGTAGATTCTATTGATTACCATACGTAATATATCGATTTTAGTGATTTATTTTCTGTTCTCCACTGGAGACGTAGAAGCTATTTTCGTTTACAAAAAAACACAGACAGTTGTGTATACGCTGCATCTAATCTTAAGTTTCATTCAGCACCTGATATTACGACTGCTTCGTTTATTACGGCTTATCAACCTTCTGCAGGTTATTTAAATCTAGAAAATGTATAGTGTGCAGGCTTTGTTTTGTTTTTTAGATAATGGTTTTATTGAGATAGGTATTACTTATTAACCTATAGCGATGGTAGAAGTTGTGGGTTTATGCTTTACTAAATGATTTTACACTTTACTTAATATAATTAATCCGATTAACAATTCCGTGCCATTATTTATTGCACCCCTCGCAATGCAAGTTTACAGTACCTAATATTCCCAAACGGTCATCCATCAAAGCACTGTCCAGGCTTGACGTTGCTGATCCTACGGGAAACCAACACACTACCCAATCCAACACTTAAATTATTAAATTATCTTCTATGATAAGATATTTCTGGCCTTAAGGAAAATATTTAAAACGCATCCAGATAACGTACCCCACTAGAGATGTAAGGAGCAAGACATGTACTGCAACTGCAGATGTGTATTAAATCAAGGCAGTTTGACGGAGTCAACCCTCTCCAGGTTGGTTTTGAATTCTGAGTGTCCTTTCTCTTAGACTGGTTCCCAGTCAAGGCTGTAGAAACCAGTCTATCCTGCTATTGTTCCTATAGCTTTGGGAAGAATAGATGGATTCATAGCTTTCTCATCGACGTAAGTGAATGTAATGAATCCGACTTGAATTTGAAGTCTACTCTCTGATTCTTCAACTTCAGCCGCTATTCATTCTTCGTGACGCGTGTGTCGCCGGGCTATATACTTGAAACAACCTTGGTTCTAATTTTTACCAGCAACCTTCCCGACGTCGACATATACGGACGTCACAACAATTTATTTCTGTCTTACTGGTAAGTCCGATAAGTTAAGATTGGCAGCTGATCTCAACTATGACCTTTCAATCTGTCTCACCTGTGGTGGTGGTGGTAGGGGGGAGATTTAATTTCAACGACTCGTCTTAGAAGACCTTTTTAGACTTTGATCAACATGACTGATTCCAATCTGCAGAAGACTGACACACTACGCCTCCTCAGACAACGTTTTGCAACGTCATGAACAAGAATGATGGGTCAACTGAGAGATCTATTGATAGAAAATTTACTTCCCGGAGTTGCTTGAAGTGCTTTAGTACTTCTTTTTATATATAATCATATCGTTCCAAGCAACCAGTTTATTGCCACTGTTGTGCAGAGGGTTACATAGGAGGAAAGTTATGAGAAAGTGACAGGTTATAGGGTGCGTCAGGAAGTGGGTAAGAGAAGGATGAGAATACTGATGAGTAGTGGACGGAGAAAGTAGCATGAGATAGAGGATGCAAGTCAGTGAGATGGAAGATGACTATTGACTTTACATTTAAATTCTTGGACATTGCAGCTGTCGGGGAAGCAAGTAAACGGAAGTGAATTCCATAGGCAAGAAAAGAAGCTGATGGAGTAGAAATTGCGAATACATTTTATTGGTTTCACAGTAAAAGGGTGGGACGTAGTTGCTAATCTTGTGGCTCGAGTAAATTCATATATAGGAGACACCAGTGAGCCAGGTTCGTCTGAGCAGAAACTGCGAAAGTATTTGTAGAAGAGACACAGGGAAGGCATATGGCGCCGGTGAGAAAGTGACTATATCTGAGCTACCAAATCGTGATCGATCACATTACAGATTCTTCGTTAGATTTTGTGAAAACCCCAAGGTGGATAGCAGGAGCACCCGACCAGATATGGCAACAGTATTCAATGCACGAGCAGATTGTAGATTTATACATGTGCATGATTGTTTCGAACGGGTAAAACCTTCTGGCCGTACACAGAGAACCGACCTTCTTAACAGCGGATTTAGCTATGGATTCTATATAGTTATTCAACTTGAGGTCTTTTGTGAGAGTTAACCCGAGGAAGCGCAGTTTTGCTCTCAGGAGGACTAGCCTGATCCATGCTAATGATGAGTAGGAGCAATTGTCTGTGATGGTTAATTGATAGCAGCTTTGTTTTGGAAGCATTAATATTCACGATCTATTTCTTACCCCAGTCCGCCACGGATTAGAGGTTTTCAGTATATCTTACAGATTTGAGTCTAGCATTCAGCCATTGATGCATTGATGCTAATGCGATGTATCTCGAGGTTTCTTGACAAAATCCGAAGAATGTGCAATATTAATATTAAAAGGTAACTCGCTTGCAATCACATCCTCATCGCCGTAACATAGATTCTCTCTGCATTTTCTTTAAATATTTTCATGGTAACTCTTCTTGGAAGTTTTCTCTTTGGTACGTTGACATCGCGAATTTAAGGACAGTATTAGATTGACAGGTTTCATTTTACTGTTAAAATTGCTAGATGTAAATACATGTTCTATGCTAACAGTTTCTTTTCTTCCACTTCTAGATTTAAAAACTTTATTTTCAATCATTTAAATTAATGTCAATCGTCATCTGTCCCCTTGAACCTGTTCTTTTATAGTCCGCTATCCTTAAGAAATATTTCTTTAAATATTTGTACTCTTAATCTTAGCGGATGTTTTAAATGAAATGATTAAAACAAAATAAGATTAGTTCTTTTAACTCTAGCATAATGTTTCAATTTTCGGCGGACCAAATCCCATGTTCTAAGAAAGTGTGGTAATATGTATTGTCAATGTTCAGGAAATGATGTTATTGTAATAACTGGTTATATATGCATAATGCTATACAATATCTTAAAATATATGGTTAGTAATTTTTGATGTACAGGTAGCAGAGTGGAAAGCGGTATCGTCGATCCACATTCAAATTACTGTTAAGTCTTTTTTCTTGGAAGTACGTTGTGATTCAGTAGCTATTGGCTAGGAATGAGAAATCGGAGAGCCGAGTTCGAATTCCAGTTAAATTTGTTGCATTTACTTATTGGGAAATAATCTTGGGAGTGGTATGAATCCATATCTTGTCTCTCCAGCTTTGGGTTGAGTGGCAGGACAGATTGGAGGCCATAGTCTTGGTTGGCAACCAGTCTACCGCAGAAAAATATGGCAACCTACTGCGAAAAAATATTTTGCTTAGTCAGTTTTGGATCGAAAGAGGTGTTCGCCCAAGCGGCTATCACGTGTGGCACTTGGCCGACAGTTTTTATTTTACTTTAATTATTCTACTGGGAAAAACATGAATCTCCCCTTCCCATAACTCGGGAAAAGTAAAAGTATAGACTGAGCTCTCTAGCATTGGTTCCTTGCCATTCCAGAACAACTCTGTATTCAAATCTGTGGTTAAACCAATAGAAAAAAAGATGTAATTGGTTGTCAACCAATGGGGTCAGTAGGAATAGACAGAGAAAAAATTCGTGTCAACACTACTTTCAATCACAAATCTGTTGTAAACAGTCCAGCAGGAAAACTTAGTAACGAAAACAGGGCCAGAAATCCAACCATCACCTTGCAACAGCAGAAATTCTTTCATTTACGAAGATTTAATGGATTTTACTGACTGAACGTTTTTTTCTAATTGGCCACGCCAGACAGGGAGGAAAGACTCATTAGCATAACTTCTGATACGCAAATCAGCTTTTTCTGTGCTACTGATATTATTTATTTTTTTCTTTTTCGTCACATTTTCCGTCGTAGAATACAGGCTGTCACTTTTGCCGTTTTCTTCTCTACAAAACACCCCACTGTATTTCCCAAGAAACCATAGCAAATCTGTACGAAATACATTAGGATAGCTCTGATTACTTGTGCTTTGGTAAGATATAGCATAGAAAATATTATAAGTATTTCAAATGGTTTTGCTATAGAAGTAAAATGTTTTTGTTCTTTTATTAGTTGTTTCTAATTAGGGCAAGTGCTCCTGGTGTAAAAGGTTACTGTATAACTTTCATAACACTATGATACGCCATTATTATTTTAAGAGTTTCATAGACTATTGAACAAAATAATTAAACTCGATTTCAACATCAAAATGGCTTCAATGGTCCAAACAACGTCTTGGAAGCTTATTTTATTATCAATGTTACTGAGGCAACACATTGAAAAATATATACATCAATGTAGAGGACAAGCCGTTCAACATTACACGTCATTGCTTTATGAATTACATATAAAACGTTGGAAGACAAAGAAAAATGCTCCATCAAACGGTTCTTTGATGTTATAGTTACAGGACGTGTTTATTGGAGTCGGACAGGCTTATAATTTTTGTTATTTCTTTATTTATCTTCCTTATTGTAAGTATTGAATATGATTGTGATTTTACGTGTTGTGAGCGAGATCGGTAATTGACAGTCTCTAATTAAGTTTTCTGTGTACTTGTTGACGATTCTCTGCGTTTGCTGAAACCATTCCCCACCAAACACACAAATAATCCACAAACTCTGAAATCGTTGACCTTGTTTTCATGATTCCCTTCTTCATTGGTTTCCGATCGCACTTTTTAATCATAAGGTGCTTAGAAGCAGTCTACGTTTTATTTGCACTATTTTCAATAGGACAAGAAGCATTAACCGTTGTATGAGTAAAAGACGTAAATTTTTAGCGTTTATATTTTATATGTAAAGATCTAGACTCTAAATTTAACTAGACTGGCAGCGAAGTCTCATTATTTTATATTTGATAATGATGCTGGATATAAGTTTTAAGCGAATAGAATATCAGTTTCTTTTCTAGCACTTCTCGATTCTGGAAATTTCTTCCTGTTCTCGCTCTTTGAGAGTACTTTTCTGTCTCACATATTCACTCACAAAGCTCTCCTTCCTGTGTCTTAGTGGCTTTCTTGCCTTACTAGGGTAAAGCGACATA
>JBBBDQ010000408.1:6580000-6645000 GCA_037127315.1 Ascarosepion bandense | reverse complement strand
CCTACTTAAAAGGTCAACGAGACAGACCTTTGGCGTTAAGAAATACTTTTATTCTAAATTTCATGCAATAAACAAGTAATATTTGTTTCAAATCAGATTAATTTAACTTTATATTTGATAATTTTTTTAAAATAACGAGTGAAAGATATTTTGCAAAATTTTTAAAACCGAGGATTAACTTTTGTTTACAAATGTGTCGATCGCTCAAAAATGGCCAAAAATTGAAAATTATTAAAAAATCACAATTTGAGATATCAATATTTCAAACTCCTGTTTGAAATAAACCCGAGTATTTTGCTTAGGGGAAATAGTACATTTATTCATGTAACTTTCAATTAAGGCGAAATTAAAGTTTCAAGAAAATTTTTATTTTGAAAAAATTAATTTTATAACTTAGGTATCGAAAACAGAGTGGAGATACCGATTTAATATGTATTCTACATTAATCTCTCCACATCTAATCCAGCTTTTCCGCTATCTATTTGTTGACATTTACCAGCATTTGAACTTTAATATAGATCTGCTTGCTTACAGCGTAAGTTGTCCAATTTGGCCCCGATATGGTTGGGCAGCAATTTAAAGAAGGATTTGATGTATGATTTTGCGAGGCATTCATTTTCTTCTCCCAGCCATGTGTAAATTCTTGTCTAAACTACTTGACGGGAATTTTTATCTCTTAATGTGCAAGACAGGGAGATGAAATTTCTCGCCTCTAAGACTATTCTTCCCAAAATATTCTGATCTTTTGTCTCTCTATTTTTGTCTCTCTATTTTTGTCTCTCTATTTTTGTCTCTCTATTTTTGTCTCTCTATTTTTGTCTCTCTATTTTTGTCTCTCTATTTTTGTCTCTCTATTTTTGTCTCTCTATTTTTGTCTCTCTATTTTTGTCTCTCTATTTTTGTCTCTCTATTTTTGTCTCTCTATTTTTGTCTCTCTATTTTTGTCTCTCTATTTTTGTCTCTCTATTTTTGTCTCTCTATTTTTGTCTCTCTATTTTTGTCTCTCTATTTTTGTCTCTCTATTTTTGTCTCTCTATTTTTGTCTCTCTATTTTTGTCTCTCTATTTTTGTCTCTCTATTTTTGTCTCTCTATTTTTGTCTCTCTATTTTTGTCTCTCTATTTTTGTCTCTCTATTTTTGTCTCTCTATTTTTGTCTCTCTATTTTTGTCTCTCTATTTTTGTCTCTCTATTTTTGTCTCTCTATTTTTGTCTCTCGTTCCCTATTTTCTGTCCCTCTGAGCTTGTTTCTATCACTCTCATATATATTCGCACGCATATGTTTCAGTCTTTTCATATCTATTATCTCCTCATTATCTCTCTCTATATATATATAGCTCATTCAGTAATAAATTAGAGCACTCTGGCTATTGGCGTATGATACATCATTTGCTAAAAGTCTGCTATCTTCTGCCTAGCGCCCATGGCCCAGAGGCAGAATCGCCGGCTGACGCCAATTCCGTCGGGTTTCAATCCTGTGTTAAAAAGCAATCGGATGTCTAACCGTACTGATGAGCTGTGAAACAGCGAAACAGATCTGTCTGCGGATGACTATATATATATAGGTTCTTCTCTCTTTAATACTGTTATCTATCTATGAGTAAGACTTAGACAAATCGTTCAGTACTCTGGTAATTTATCAGTGCAAATACAAGGATTGTATTTGCAACAAATATTTATGTGCATGAACAAAAATGTTATTGGTTTTTAGAAATTAATGAGTTAGAAAACAAAAAAAACAGTGTCGTCTTTCTAAACACGTGTTCACGAAATATAATAGAATCAAAATTTGAAGGCTAACTTTTATTTCAGTCCTCAAAATTTTATATGAAGCCGAAAAATGCAAATATTTTAAAATTACAAATTAAGAGTAAAAAAGATGTTTAATACTCTGTAAAGAATTTTAAATAGAACACTCTTTATATATATATATATATATATATATATTAATTCATCTAGCTTTTTTGACCTGAACAGAAAGCACTGGACGGCCGTTTCGTCCTATATCTGGGACTCTTCAACAGTGCGCATCCACTGCGAGGAATCGAACCCAGACAGTTTTGGTTATTGAGCTGATGTTACACCAACTGTACCACGGGCCCTGGTGACAAAGAGGTGACGAATTTAACTTGATGAAGCGCCGCCCGTTCACAAATTCCGTGGTGGAACTCATCCGAGCTCCTTTACCCGTAGGTCAGTGCCACAACTTCTCCAACACAAGCCGCTAAATCCATATTATGTTAAGTTGGTTGAAGCACAGAGATATGAACAGAAGTAGTAGGAGGATTTGAACAATTTTTTTTTATTCGACCTCAACAGAATGTAGAAAGCACTATATATATATATATATATATATATATATATATATATATATGAGATTTTGACATTGGTCATTTGGTTAAAGTTTGGGAAGTCAGTTTATATACAATAGGCCAACAGACAAAATAGAAGTTGGGGTTTTACTCATCGAGTTTCCTTTAAAGGCTTTATAATTAATAAAGTAAATTATTTCTTTGTAGTGAATTACCTATATGTTTTATGAAAGTCTAATTTCGTGATCTCTCTGGTAATTCCGAAAACCGTTATTAGTTAACGTGCATTAAATTTTTAAAGAAAATATTAATATCAATTTTATCTGTATGTCCATTGTAGTTACTGATTACTTTTTCTAAGTTAAATAGCAAGAAGGAACATACAGATAAAATCAATAACACCTACTATAAAAATCAAATTTTGTAAGAAACACACGGGTATAATTTATTTATCTATAAATATTTATTGTATGAAATTTAGTATATTTATGCGGAAAGAGTGACCAGGAGAGCCGCCTTAGATATTGTAGGAAGACGCACGCACACACACACGCACATACGCGCCCGCCCGCCCGCACACACACACACACACGCGCCCGCCCGCCCGCACACACACACACGCGCCCGCCCGCCCGCACACACACACACACACACGCGCGCCCACACACACGCGCACGCCCACACACACACGCGCACGCACACACGCGCACGCCCACACACACACGCGCACGCCCACACACACACGCGCACGCCCACACACACACGCGCACGCCCACACACACACACACGCGCACGCCCACACACACACACACGCGCACGCCCACACACACACACACGCGCACGCCCACACACACACACACGCGCACGCCCACACACACACACACGCCCACACACACACACACACACACACACACGCGCACGCCCACACACACACACACACACACACCCACACACACACGCGCACGCCCACACACACACGCCCGCCCGCACACATACACACGCCCGCCCGCACACACATATACATATATATACACAAATATAGAGTATTATTATTTTGAGTATATATATATATATATATATATATATATATATATAAAAACAAACCGTTAAGCTAACACATACATTCCACACAAATTTCTTCAGCCCTTCTCTCTACTGGAATGTATGAATATGTATTAAATGCTTACATGGCAATTATTCTAACTTATGAATAGCAACTCCAATGCGCATGCGCTGTTTTGAGAGCGGGATTGCTTCGCCAGCCATCTTAACTGGAAACCTTCCGACATGGACATTTGTTTACTTGTTTTGCCTTTCACAGGCAGAGATTTCGAGACGTGTATTAATTTATGAAAAAAAAAATGTCTCTATATAAAGACAAAAATAACATTCACGCAAAAAATGGAAGATACGTAGTTTTAAAAGCAATATGTTTTGCCTTTCTCATTGCTTGGTTCAGTGCCAATTTGTGTGATTCATTGTTTGTGACAGAACAAAGAGTCTGTGAGGAATAAACGAAAAAGAATAGTATTAGTATTTACTTACAGATATGCAGATAGTATTCACGCTATAATAGGTATTTGTGTACAGATTGACAGAAATGTAAAATGTATTTTCTTGGATCATTTCGTGCCAGAATATTTGTAACATGCTATTATTATTATTAATCTTATTATTCGAACAATTATCTCTCTTGGATATTTGGAATATTAATACAATATTTTTCCATATACCTTGAATGTTGCTGCCACATTTTATATGATGCTTCTTCTATTTATTTAGATACTAGCAGAATAGCCCGGCGTGTCTGTTTATCTGCCTGTATGCCTTTTTTCAGCCCTTTCATTTTAGTTTTTGCTTCGGGTTTGGCTCTAAGTAGGTATAATTGCAGTTCTTAGTCTCAACCATGATACCATTTACTCAGAGGACATATTTAGCCTTCAAATTCAGTTTACTACGAAAAAACTTATTTGATATCGATAGCAGGAAATCAAATTTGACTTACATCCATTCATTTTTCTTTCAGCTTACGGTTTCGCTTTAACTGGAAACAACTATTGCTTTTTAGTCTTTCGTGCCAACATCCAAAGAGTCTGAGCTCCAGGACCATCGATTAGTTTTAAAGCTGTCATTACACCTGCGCAACGTCGGGCTATCTTGCTAGTTGCATTATAAAGGAGGGTCGATGAATAATGACACCAGTGTCTCAGGAGAAGTAATTTTTGTTCTTGTTCTATATATCCCTAACTCCGCATTAAAATAACATTGTGTAAAATTCTTACTATCATGAAAGTAAAATGTAATATATATATAAGCGTTTCACCCCGAGCAAGGCATGTCACTGCCACTACTGCGCAGGGGGCTACATAGAGTGGAGAAAGGATGGTTAAATATAGGAAATATCAGAGGGTGGGTGATAGGCGGGTAAGGATACCGAGAATGAGGGTTGGGTAGATGAGAGTATTCTGAGAATAATTGGGAGTTAGTGTGATAGGAGGTGTCTATTGACTCTACATTTAAACACCTGGAGATTGTAACTGTCGGGAAAGCAGACTTGTGGAAGGGAGTTCCACAGGCGGCAAGCGCGAGAAAAGAAGCTGTTGGAGTAGAATTTACGGTTACATCTTATTTGTTTAACTGTAAAAGGGTGGGACCTAGTTGCTAATCTAGTATCTCGTGTAAATTCGTGCTTAGGCGGCACCAGTGATCTAAGCTCATCGGAGCAGAAGCCATGAAAGTACTTGTAGAAGAGGCACAGGGAAGCCACATCACGCCGGTGTGAGAGCGGTTGCAGCCGGTCTGCCAAGTCAGTATCAACCACGTTACAGATCCTCCTTTGTATTTTGTCTAGAAGCCCAAGGAGAGCAGCAGGGGCACCCGACCAGATATGGCAGCAATATTCAATACACGGGCGGATGGTAGATTTGTATATGTGCAGAATATTGTAGCAATGTTTGTAGATACTTTGTTCTTTCATTCAATAATTCATTTCTGTTTAGGAATAGCATAATCTCTTTTTTTCCTGAGACAGTCTACATATTTTGCCCCCGTTTTAAGGTTTGACTGTTTTCACTATACTCTACGTTATGTCTGGGTCTTTCCCATATTTTACTTTCAATTTCCACACTTGATTAATCAATTTTTTGCGTAATAACTCGGACTATTCAAAACGTTCTACAATATAATTGTATTGAACACTTTTTAATACAACTGTGTACTGGTCTAATTTTATTATGACAAAAACCTAAGTAATTTAACAAGCAATATATAAAAATATTAAACTTTTCCTTACAACTAATGGTGTGTAGGGCAATGTTTTTGCTGTTTCCATAACAAACTGCTACTTTTTATGCGGCAAGATTGTTAGCCCTGCACCTAATCCCCCAAACCTGGAGGAAGGTGGTTTTCTAAGAGTAACTTAGGCACAACACACGGCCAAAAGGAAGGGGTATCCAGTGAAGATCGAACTCACTACTCAGTTGTAATGATTCTAACGAGACGAGCTTGCTAACTATTACACCACGCCGAGATGCCCCTATATATAATCTCCGATTGCTTTTAACCCAGGATTGAAACCCGACCGAATTGGCGTCAGTCGGCGATTCTACCTCTGGCCTATGGGCGCTCAGTAGAAGGCAGACTTTTAGCATGTATATTATCATTATACACGCCCAATAGCCAGAGTGCTCTAATTCATTAGTGAATGAACGATGCGTACATGCCAGGGTAGTTACTGTTTGCCGCCGTGAATGAGTCAAAGAAAGCCATAGAAATGAATGTAACCCAGTCAAAAGAAAGCTCTAGAAATGAGCGTACCCCATGGTGACTAAGTTTTAAAGCCACGTTTAAAAAGAGTGTGAAAGATGGATGAGAATATGATTGCCTATTTATAGTTTTAAGGAGTAGAGCGCACTTTTGGCCGCACCATGTTGGGTAACTCATTCATTTCTGAAAGATATTGACTCTATGAATGGCATCCATGTTAAAATCTAGATCTGATGACGCTATTTGTGAATATGACTTATGAGTTCTCTTGTTAATGTTTTACAGCATCTTACGATGTTGGACAGCAGTATTCCCAGCGCGACGTGTCCTGCGTTTAAGCATGTTTTTCTGTGTAACTCACGTGTTTTAAAAATTACTTAATGCATAAAGTTTTTAGCGGGGTTTAGTATGCGTTCATAAACAACGCGTATTTATACGCGAGAGCGTCTGTATGTGCCTGTTCGATATTCACTCATTCCTCTCAATATGAATGCGGAATGTGAGTCAAACCTCTTTTCTAAAATCGATGGCGCTTTGTTTCCTCAAGTGAAGAGATTATCTAGTGCATTTCGACACAAAGGCACAAAAGCAAAACCGCGGGGAGTTCCCAATTCTGTTCTAATCACTCGGCTTTTCAAAACAACGCATCACAAGTTGAACAGAACTGGAAGCGAAAAAGTCCTATAAAGTGTGCAGCTTGTCAAATGCAGGACAGGCAAAACACAGTCATTCAGCTGTAAAATTAAAACTGCGCTTGGGTAAAGACAGTAACGTTCCTGTTAGCACTTTTCTCGTTTATTCCAAAAGCAAACAAAACACTGTTTCATATTCGTAGCTTTTTCGTTCGAAATAAGTTTTTACTCGCGTATTATTTGATATATTTTGCTGAGGATCAAGAGACAGCAAGCCACAGTATTTATTTTGGTCTGTTTGCTACATGAGCTTGTACCTCAAAAGCCAATGTAACTTTTCGCCGCCACCGAGCAGAACCTAAATTTTCAGTCCCCAAGAATGGCTGCACCCTCAAAGAAACTACTCCTTTCGAGTTTTGACTGGGACACATTCCTCTCAGACGTCGTATATATTGATATATATACGATCCATCACTAAAGACTTTAGAAAAATTCGGTTTTTTGTACCATTCCAAAAAGTACTTGGTTCAACCTAATATACCCTACAGTTACTAAAGTCATACCAAACCAAAGGTTGAGCATTACTGACATATCTGAAGCTACCCGGTCCTCTCTTTCCCGCTTCGTTCACGATGTTGCGATCTTTTAGCCGATGAAGTATTTTACGCCTTCTAACCCTTTTTTCCACGGATGTAACATTTCAACCCTACTATTACTCTATCGCTCTTCTCATTGCAAATGTCCGAACAAGCTGCAATTTTTGTTTTTTACCAGCTAAACTTGAAACTAACTCTGCCAGGAACGAGATTGACAGGGTTCTTTCCATTGACAAAATGTAACTTTTACCAAGAATAGACTCTATGCACTTCCCGACCACTAAAAATGTTATCGTCTACAATTTTGTTTTGATTTTTATTTATTTTTTTATAAGCGTTTCACCCCGAGCAAGGCATGTCACTGCCACTACTGTGCAGGGGGCTACGTAGAGTGGAGAAAGGATGATTAAATATAGGAAATAACAGAGGATGGGTGATAGGCGGGTGAGGATATCGAGAATGAGGGTTGGGTAGATGAGAGTGTTGGGAGAATAGTTGGGAGTTAGTGTGATAGGAGGTGTCTATTGACCCTACATTTAAACACCTGGAGATTGTAACTGTCGGGAAAGCAGAGTTGTGGAAGGGAGTTCCACAGGCGGGAAGCGCGAGAAAAGAAGCTGTTGGAGTAGAATTTACGGTTACATCTTATTTGTTTAACTGTAAAAGGGTGGGACCCAGTTGCCAATCTAGTATCTCGTGTAAATTCATGCTTAGGCGGCACCAGTGATCTAAGCTCATCGGAGCAGAAGCCATGAAAGTACTTGTAGAAAAGGCACAGGGAAGCCACATCACGCCGGCGTGAGAGCGGCTGCAGCCGGTCTGCCAAGTCAGTATCAACCACGTTACAGATCCTCCTTTGTATTTTGTCAAGAAGCACGAGGAGAGTAGCAGGGGCACCCGACCAGATATGGCAGCAATATTCAATACACGGGCGGATGGTAGATTTGTATATGTGCAGAATAGTTTCAGGTGGGAAAAATTTCCGGGCCCTGCACAGGAAGCCGACTTTCATAGCAGCAGATTTGGCAATGGATTCAATATAGTCATTCCATTTGAGGTCCGCCGAGAGTGTAAGGCCAAGGAGGCGTAGTATTTTACTCTCTGGGAGGCTAGCCTGTCCCATGCTAATGGGAGGTTTTATTTATTTTTAAGTCATTTCCCTCGAAGCAAGGTTGTACCCTTCAATCTTCATCAGATGGTTATCAATCCATAGAAGTTTCGAACTGAAACCCTTATTCAATCTACGGGGCTAGATTGCTTCCGTTTCCTTTTCCGAGTAGAGGCTTATATCGTCTTGTTTTATTAGTACTGTTCGGTTATTGAACTTGTTCGCACTGAGTCTAAATCTGTTTTGTTGCCAATGAGTTTATAACTGTACAGTGCGGTTCACAATTAGTATTCTATCAAATCCAGGAACTAATGCTTTAATCCATTTGGCAGTTATAACATGGGGCAATCCTGAGTCTGGAATTGGTGTTGAACCTAATCACCCAGCTTTTGATATAATTGCTGCTTGTCACACTTGATCGCATTCACTCAACTTTCTCTTTTCTTAAAGCTGCTGTATTTGCTGTTAAAAACTTACTGCCATTTCTCTTTATTTAATATTGTATTTATTTCTATCCAAGACTACTGACGAGTCCTTCGTAGCCTAAAATTTGCTTTATTTAGTATTTCTAATAAATTTCAAGGGATTGGCGACTCACCTGGATCGACAAACACCTGATGATGACCGCGGGACACTAATCTTGTCAAGGGAGGTAACTCGTATCAATTAGTATCTCATTGTTTATTTATTCACTTGATGTTGCTTCTTTCTTTCACTAAACTAGAGATTATATTTCACATTACTCAAAGCAAGGATTGAACTCACAACCGCTAACGCTTTGACCAACTAGGTTATGTGTCCCGTAAAAATCAAGAGATGTAACTGGCGTGAAAAGTCAATATATTAACAGTTCATGACGACCGAGCAGACTTTAATCTGCCAGAATCGTTGCCCGTTATTATCCAGCGTGGAATCCGTGAAGCACTTGACAACAAAGGCGATCACGACAGCGATCGCCCTAGATATCTCGAAGGCCTTTGCTAAAGTGTGAGACAGGGGATCGCTACACAAACCTGCTCGTTATATCTCTGGGGGAGTTCCCTCATTTATCAAGTACTCACTGTCAGGCATGGTCTATGAAGATCCTTGTTAGTGGTCAGTCAATTGAGGTACAATGCTTGCGTCCCGCAAGGCTCTTTTCTTGTTCATATCCTCTTTCGGCTTTATATCAACGATCTGCCTAAGAACATACCCAGATCTTTACTGAATATATATATATATATATATGCAGATGACATCACGGTGTATGGCTGCACTTTTACTTACCGAGATGTCCAGTGTTTAGCAGTTGACCATTCTTCTAATCCCCCACAGCTCAGTGAGAGGATATTTCCCTGACAACAACGTTGGTCTCTTCAATTCCAGGGTCATCTGATATATATCATACCTATCCTTATGTTGTTTACTTATTACAATGAACTCTCCCTTTCCGTTAAAACAATCTTACCCAATATCTTTCTATCTTAAGTCGACTTTTGAAGTTTGTTGGGTTAACTGACAGTAAAACTAATTGTTTCTTTTTTTTTGTGCGTGTGTGAGCGAAACAATTGCTTCGTAGTTTATTTATTAGAAATAATTTTATTTTCCATCTTATTATAACGATTATTATTATTATTATTGCTATTCTTTGGGTTGATTTCCCAACTGAAATTTTCTGACAAACTGCAGGAAGCCAAATAATGTCGATTTTTCTCAACATGCCGTCAACATTCTCGGCAGCCATGCTGTGTTGTACAATAGAGTTGCTTTGTTCTTTTTGTTTTTTGTTTGTTTTTGTTTTTCTTTCAATCCCTCTTTGTTCTACTCTCACGAAAAGGATCACGGGACTGTTCTACGTTCAAAGACCCTGGGCTCAACTGTCAATTTTCGATTCCCGAAACTCTTGCCTGAAATCAAGATTTCTCTCCATTCTAGTTCGTGTTCACTATACGGTTCATAATTATCACGCCTACATTAGAGACGATGTGATATTTGTTCAACTAAGTTTGGTACAAGGTTACGAAAGTTGTGCCTACAGCAGGATTCGAACACATTACAATATCAATGTAGTGTAGGGAGTTCTTAGCTGGGATAACCATTGAAGTAATTTAGGCTCACATCCATCAGGCTGAAATCTGTATCTGGCTCAAGGCCAATCTTATTTGGATTCTTCCTGATAAATCCCAATTCAGTCAGTTAAGTGCCATACGTAATACACGCTTGGGCGATCATGTCTCGAAAGAGACATGACTGACTGGGCAGAAGATTATCCCGCAGTAGGTTGCCATTGCTTTCTGTGGTAGACTGGTTGCCAGCCAAGGCTATAGAACTCAATCTGTCCTATTATTTAATCCATAACTGGAGGGAAGAGACGGATTAATACCTTTCCCAAGGGTATTTGCGCGTAAGTGAATGCAAGGAATATCAAGTAGAATTCGAACTCGGTTCTCCCGAGTTGTCGTTTCGAGTCTATATCCACTGCACTACAACGCACATACACCTTCAAAACTCTCTAACAAATTTATATTTATGAGTCGATACTACTTTTAAGAACTCAAGACGAAGAATAAATCAACAACATTATAACCTGAACAACAGGAATAAAATATAATTTCACAATGCATACATTTTTCTAGTTGAATAAATGAAGCATGCATTTTGTACAGAATGATTTGCGTCCCATAGACTGAATTTATACAAAGCTATCAATTAAATTGAACTTAGATTTCCTTGTATAAAGAAATGGAAAATGTCCATTATTCAATCTGCATTGTGTTGAGGTTACAAAATATTGTCCTGTTAAGGTACAAGTGTTCAAAGTGATAATTTTGTGTGTGTCGTGTAGCAGGAAAAACGTTTTATTTGAGTTGAGCATGGTACACACTTGCATCGAGAAATTTGTTGACCCAACTGATATTTTAAGCGCGTTGAAAAAACAGGACAAACATGATGTATACAAAAATAACTCACATGCATTCTTTGTATTATCCGATATCGAAATCCATTTTCATTTCGTAAAATTTACGTACGAGCAAATAACCTTGAAAAGCATAAATACAATTTTCTCCAAGCCATGAGTTAAATATTTGGACTTTGAATAAGTTTTGGCTGTTTTCTAACAGGTGGCGTCCCCAGGGCTATGTACGTGTAGTTTCAGATGGTAACGTATGTTTAGTCAACCAGTTAAGTGCCATACGTGATACAGGCTTTGGGAGATCATGTCTCAAAAGAGACATGACTGACTAGGCAGATTATCCCGCAGTAGGTTGCCATTGCTTTCTGCGGTGGACTGGTCGCCAGCCAAGGCTATAGAACCCAAGTTGTTTTATTATTTAACCCATAACTGGAGAGAAGAGACGATTAATACCTTTCTCAAGGGTATTTGTGCGTAAGTGAATGCAAGGAAGTCAACTGGAATTCGAACTCAGCACCCCAATTTTTCGTTCCTAGTCGATATCCACTGCACCATAACGCACATCCAACATATCTCTAAGGAAGTACTTTAAGCTAATTTCAAAATTCAGTGTCATTTCGCTGAAGTGTAAACAACTTTTTTTCATAGCGTTAAACATGTAGGATTTCGTGTCAAAGAAAGTGTATTTGCAAGGAATCTTTACTCCACATCAAATCCGAATATCCAAGGTTCGATGATTCTGCTCTGCATTTGCTGTGATTAACTGAGTGTACTTTATGAGCTACTCAAACAGACTGAAACCATCACGGTCGATCATTATCGACAACAATTGACGCATTTGAACCGAGTATTGAAGAAAAAAAACATGGCCGCTAAACGAGCAGAGAGACGATAAACGATAGGCCACATCTTGCAAAACGAGAGAAAACTTATCACGACTTCCCACTTAAGCATTTTCTATCTCACTCGCTGTATACACTAAACATTGCGTCTTCCCATTATCACCTGTTTCGATCGATGGCACATGGCCTGGCTAAGCAGCACTTTCATTTTTATGATGGTGCCAAAAAAATAGATAGACTTGTGTTTAGCCTCAAAAGACGTGTCGTTTTTCCGACATGGAATTCAAATGCTGCCGAAAATATGAGAAAAAAGTAGTAGCTAGGAATGGAAAATATTTTCAGGGGCGTGTTTCTTACAGATTTTTGTAAATAAAACATTACCTTCATGAAAATTCTTTACAGATTTATAAATAAAAATAGGTTGGGAAAGTGACTGAAGTCCTGATACCAGGTCAGGACCAATAATATTGACGATCTTTCTTTGGATTTTATCAAGAATCCTCTAATTTATAGTATTGGCACCGGATCACATGAGGCAGCAATATTGCATCCAAGATTTGGTGAGAAAAGTCATGAAACGAACTGATTTTTATTTAAATCATTTTTTTTATCATGATCGATATTCTATGATTCGTATTTTCAGTACGAATCATTAAAAAAACGTATTGACTTATTTGTGATTGAAAGAGGTGAGCCAACAACCTCAGGTCACGTGATAACCTTCGTCAGGTACCCACGTACAACGAGCAATCTTGTGAAACGACTGAGAGTCTTGCTTTAGTTATTTTAAACGTTTCGTTTCGTTTTTTCTTTCTTTCGATGCATTTTAAGACTTTTTTTTCCTCTTGCATTCATTAAGAACTGAAATTTCTCTGCTTGGAAGAGTTGATTGCTCTCTTAAATCAGCTAACCGAATTTCACATATCTTTTTTTTTCTTCCCCACCTACAGTTTGAAAGTCACAAATCCAAATTGTAAAAGTTGATCCATGGTTAGCGATCGGGATAGCTAACAAGGAGTTTCTAAAATAATTTGATTCATAATCATTGAAATTGATAGAAGCGCCTCTGCGTGGGGACATGGTTAGTGAGAATTATGTTTCACTAAAACTCTTACGTTCGAGCCTTACAGAGAAAATTATACGTTAAATAAGCCAACAAAGGTGTACCTCTAGTGAGCTCGTCAAAATTAGTCCAATCTTGGCTAGGTATATTAATTCTATAGGTCTCCATGTGTATTCAGTCAATCAAGTGTCATATGTGATATACGCTCGGGCGATTATGTTTCGAAAGAGGCATTAACTGACAGGGCAGAAGAATTTCACGCAATAGGTTGCCATTTCTTTTTGCGGTAGACTGGCGGCCAACTAAGTCTATAGAACACGACCTGTTTTGCTATTTAACTCATTGCTGGAGGAAGAAGAAACGGATTAATCATGGCGTGAAAAGTCAATATATTGATGAAAGGATCTTTGCACGTAAGCTAATGCAACGAATCCAAATTGAATTCGAACTATTCTCTTCGGGTTTTCATTCTTAGTCGATATCTACTGCACCACAACGCACATTCATGAGGATTATAGAGCCTTAACCACTTTTGATCATAGATGCTGTAGGTTCTGTAGTTAGTATATTTTTACGGGATAGAGGAAATAGACGCAACCTCATGTAGTTTGGAATTCAGTGCTGACCTTCATTAAAACTAGAGAGAATGTAGAGGATTTTAGGTCCATTACTATATTTATAATTCGACTCGACGCACGATTGATCAAACACATTACACAGGAAATAAGAAACACCAGAGTAAACAACAATAAAAACATGTATTCACAAATAATACAGTTTATTGAGAGAAGTAAATGATTAGAGGAGGAATAAGTTTTCTCCCTTGGTCTGTTAAGAGATGTAAAATGTTCATTGGAAGAAAGTCAGTGAAAGGTAATTCTGAAAGTTAAAATACATACCGTACTTGAGTTGAATTCCATTGGAGTTTGCATTTGAAAATGTGTGTAAATAAATTTGTGCCACTAATCGCTATCTGCAATTAGTGCGGGTGTTTGTGTGAGTTTGGTAAAACTAAGAAACATGCCCCCACGATAGCATGGCCGCTATTGCGGGCAGCTGAGCCCTTAATTGCTAGCAACACGTGTGTTCCCTGCTTAAATCGGCGCGCCTGGCTGCGCGGTAAAATAGGGTTTCACACATGAACACTGAATGACCAGTCAGGATTGACCAATCAATGCCTGCTAACATAGCGTGTCTCGCGGATGAAAGTACGCATGTTGGTTTAATGCGTAGAAGTGAAGGTGTGAGCATAATATTTTACAAGTATGCGTTGCAATGTGGATACGTGTGTGGGTGTGAATGTATGAACACCGTAAGGAAAATGTGCCTAGCTGGAGAAAGAACTACTCAAGTCTTTTTTACTTCTTTGGAATTAACATGAATCATTCCCATGTCCTGAAGATCAATCACTTAATAACGTAAATGATTAAAAACAAACCAGCCTAAATAACTGGTGCCCCGTTCACGTAAATTTTAGGTTCCTGTTAGATTTGGAATCTAAGTTTCACCCTTTTACTATTGAAACAGTGAAATGTAACCACCTCTTTTACTTCAACAGTTTTTTTTTCGCTCCTCTCGCCTGTGGAACTCCCTTCGTTTGCTTGTTTCCCTGATATCTTCAATCTCAAAAAAATTAAACGCAACGTCAATTTCCATCTATCTTGAATCCCATTCATCATTTATTCTTTCTTCAATACCCTCTGCACACTAGTGGTGGCGCAGCATTTCTTGGAGGTGAAATTATTTAAAGAAATAATCCCTTACGAAGATACAATGAACAGGAAATAACCATTTTATCGACTATAATTAGTTGTAGTCTGTACAATCATTATAAAAGAATAACCAAAAATAACAGGGGTTCTAATTCCGCAGTACTAAACATATAAGTAGTTGAGCTAATATCCTATAATATTGGTTGACGCTGGCTTTTAAATATTCTTCCTTAAAATTAGAGAAGAGTCTGCGTAACAGAAAGAAGCGATCTAGCCATCCCTTTTAGATGAATATCTGTACGAAAACGAACGCAAAAGACTCGGTTTGAATTTGAACTCGATAGTACGATCCAAAATAACTACCGGCGATGAGAATGAAAGTCTTACTAAATGTCCATGAAAAGAAATCTAACCAGCACGCTCTTACTAATAACTTCCCAGTTAAGAGTGCTTTAACTGTTTCTAAATCAGGGATGTTTACTCACGTACAAATAGACATTATGTCTGGCTTTCGTATCTAAGTATGCCTGTCTCATAGTCTGAAGCGTAGGGAGCTTGTTTCATGTTTTTGTTCGGCCTTGTGTCAGATATACCCGAACTCCCTACAGCTTACAGGTTTTATGGATAGTTCTAATCATCAGAATTATTATTAGGTTTTCATCAGATGGCTGGTTGTCGGCAAGTTGGAATATGTAGAATTGGAGAATAATGAAATATATTTTGAATGTTTAAAACAGAAATTTATTAAAAGGAATAACAAGAATTGTAGAAATTAATGTCCTCTGAGAAAGTTAAGGTATTATGAGTTCGTACAAAGTAATTGTTGAGAGAGATAAGGAGAAAGAGAACAAGGTGCGACCTGACCTTATCTGCACGTCGATTTGAATTTGCCGTTACATTTTAGATGTGTATCATCAAAACGCCTCCTCTAACTGACCGCTTAGAGACTATCCTTAAATAATGACCCAGTCACGTGGGGTAACTCCAGCAAGGAATTGTTTCTTTAGCTGTGGAAAAACCATTTCTCTGACGTATTTTGAATTTTGCGATTTGATGACCAATCAGGATCCAGAGTTCAGCTACAAGCCTATGCCTGGCCAGTTGCAGACTCCTGCTTCACACGTTTGTGTTTAATCATCACCGAGAGAGCTCACCTGTGGTTTAAACTGCAGTTATTCTGAGATTACCTTACAGTTTTTGGGAGATATGCATTATCTGGTAAAATCAATTGTCTAAACAAGGCAAGCACCCTCAAATCCCCGGTAATTTGTGACTTCGTTCTAGCACGATTAACGACGGCTCTCAAATAGTTCATAAGGCCTTGGTAAAACTCGTGGTATCGTTTTCAGACACTTTTCAAAGGTGCGTGCTAGAATTGCATACCCATGTCGATAGCATCAACTTACTTAACTAATGAGATTCGAACTCAGTTCTCAAAAAGCGAACCTTCTAACCATTTTTCTACGCGCCTATTAGTGGCTACTCAAGTAAATCTTATATTACTGAAACATTTATAAAAAGAAATACACCGCATAGACTCCCATGAGGAATATAGTCGCAGTCTCCTCTGTGTTTCTGCAGTGGTTGCCGTAGTAAGTAAACAGGATAAACTTGAACAGCCGCGAGTCCAACCAGATTGAGATTCAGTGATGTCTCTTCATTAACACTATAGAGAACAATCTGCATAGCCGAAAGGAGAACAGATCTGTTAAAAATTTTACTATAGAAAGTTTGCCTCTCTAAGATCTAACCTCTATTCTATTTTAAAAAGAATTTTCCCGTCAAGCGTGCTTTACAATTTAAATACAAAAATTATTTTGCAAACAATCTAGTTAAATCATTTAGTTAGATATTTAATGTCTAGGACGGTATATATTAATTTGACGGAATAAAAGCAAAGCGTCTTAATCAAGTATGCTGAAAAACGTTTTACACAAACTCCTGTTATTACTATAGGATGATGAAAGATTCCCTATTCTTTGTATGAACGGCCAGCCAGGACTCCTCCTTTAACTTTGTTTGGGGTCGGATAAAGGAGTCGTTCTTTTTAAGAACTATAAAGGTGAATACAAGGAGACATGACTTTCATACAAGTTCTTGGTAAAATCAGGCGACGCGATTCCTAGCGACTCGAAAAGCTGGTATCCGTATTGAATTTTAAATAAATCCTCATGCTAAACGCTATATATATATATACACACACACACACACACACACATTTATTGTAATTTACTAAGCGCAGCTTAGATGTGGCACAAGGCCGAAAGTATGGGGCACCCAGTGAGGATCGAACTCACTACTTAATTGCAATAGTTCTAGCGAGACAAGCTTGCTAACCATTACACCACCTCGAGGTGCCCCACACAGACATTTATTCCATGTTTAAGTGGAAGTGTGGGCCTATTTCAGGCGAACGATCATCAGCTTCCCTCTTTATTGTACAGAAAATTTTATTCGTGTAAAATCTTCTGTACAATAAAGGAGGAAGCTGATGATGGTTCGCCTGAAATAGGCCTAAACTTCCGCTTAACTATGGAATAACGTGTCCGTCTTCATTTTTGCATATATTTGCTCCATATGTAATTATATACATATATATATTTACAGCTCTCCTAGAGTTATCCTACCACTTCATGTACAGGATACTCCTTTGAATTCTTCTAAATGTACACCACATGTTTATTTATTTTTACACACACACACACACACATATATATATATATATATATATATAGTTAAGTAGAATATATTTATCTTAAGTAAATTTTCAATCACCGTATATATTACTAAAAGGTTTATAATAATATAAAATACATGTGTAGTTTTTCAAACAATGAAATGGCAACGTACTATACTTGCTAACTTTAATTAGTAGCCAGCTTCTGGGAAGAAAAACTTTTGATTTACAAACAAAAGTAGCGGAATATATTTATCCTCCAGATAAGAGTGAAAATCGCTGAATTCCAATGTTGAAGTACAATCAGCTAATTGATTCCCCGGGAGAAACCCCTCGGCACTATGCAGGCAACATGCGTGCCGTACACCGCAGTATTCATAATAATTAAAATTCATAAACCCTCATGAGAAATAATAGGGCCTTAGCCTCTTTTGATATGCGTTACTGTTGTGGTTTCCGCACGAGGTAGGTTGTTACTGGCTGGAGTTTTTCCTCCTTTTAGACTTGTTGCCAAGAGAATACAACTTGTTCTGCTATTTATCTCCTAGCCGGCGTGCGGAAAAAAGGCGCCATACACATCCCATGCGCAGTTGTGAGAAAGTGAATGAAATGCCCCCGCCTGGAATTTGAACTCGACATGTTAATGTCAATTTCATCGCTAATAACCCCTACTCTACGCATACATTCAACACCTTGAAAAGGAGGATAAGTACAATTTATAATAAGTTTCATTCTCACTCAAAATTGCCAAGTTTCTTTTTAACCCTCTAGGGCCATTCGTATCATATTTGATACAGTATTTCCCTCTAAGGAAACATTTGGCATTTCCCTCTAAGGAAACATTTGGTATTTCCCTCTAAGGAAACATTTGGTATTTCCCTCTAAGGAAACATTTGGTATTTCCCTCTAAGGAAACATTTGGTATTTCCCTCTAAGGAAACATTTGGTATTCATTGACTGAGCAGTCAGTACTGCTTTCATTTGAAATTTATAAAATATTTCTCTTAAAAATTTTTCAGGAAAATATTTCTTTCAAGGCTTGTTTTCATACTGTATCAAATATGATACGAATGGCCCTAGAGGGTTAAATTTACTAACAGTTCACCTCATAAAAGGCTTAAACGTCACGCAAGGTAGAGGGGTTACTGAGTGATATTTTAAGAGATGGAGCAGTCAAAAAAAAAAGGATAAACTTTGATCCCGAACATAAAAAACCAAGATTGTAGTGTTCAAGGAAGCATTCCCTCGGGAGTTTTTAACAAAATACTGGAAACAACTATTTCTTTTTAGTCTTTCGTGCCGAAGTCCAAAGAGTTTGAGATCCAGGACCATGGATTAGTTTTAAATCTTTTCTTACACCCAAGCAACGCCGGGCTATACTGCTAGTACATACATACATACATACATACATACATATATATGTTTGAGAGATTGTAATGGATATATAAAGAAAGAGATAGTGATATGAGTGTGTGTACATTAAGTATAAATTAATATATTCTGGGTGTTTCATTGTTTGATACATCTTCACACACCCCTCATAGAAACATTTTTAACCTCAGTCTATTCATCTTTGTCATTCGCTGTTTCACACGGAGTTCGACAGATGATTTCCATAGCAGCATCGACTTCCCTATCAATTACTGTATTAATATACTTGCATAAGTCGCCTTTCCTGCTTTATTTCTCTGACTGTTGTCATGAATACGTTTCCGAATTGTAGAAATCTGCCAGTGATTCAATTCTCAACTCCTTGCATGACGCAAAGGACTTGCAAGTTGTCTGTTTGGAAAATTAATCATTCCCCCTCATCACTAATTAAACAATACCGTACTCTGGAGTTTGGGTCGTCCTTAGGTCAACTCTGATCATGAGTTTAATATAATCTACAGGCTTCTGTAATTTGTATGAATATCACATTTCACCCCCTTACTCACTCTTTCTTATCTATCTAGTCTCTTTTACTTTGTTTTTCTCACATGCCTATATATATATATATATATATATATATATATCCAGGTAAAGAGGACGCAAGGTTTTACAATTTTGAGTTCTCTGGCATTTGTTTTTTTTATAAACAGTGCTCAATACAATAAATACTGTAGAGCATAATATCATTTTCACAACCAAACTCCAACATTACCTGATAACGAGATTCTATCTCGAAATATAGAAATTTCCGTGTTGCAATGTACCATTAATTCATAATTATTTTTATATATGGGGCGTATCAAAAATAATTTTATAAACTTCCTCGCACGAAGATAAGGCGAAATATCGTTATACATCGTGGTAACACATAAAAAATATTCATAATGTCCTCCGTCTGCTTCTACATACGCATGCACCCGTCAGATCATTGACTGGCGGACTCTTTCCAATTACTCACACACAGTGTAGAATAGTTTCGCAGGCTACATGGACCAGTAGTTTTAGTTGGCCTCATAAATCAAAATTCAAATGTGCTGGAGTCCCATCATTCATGAACAATATGCATTTTATTAGCCGGAGTACCTTCATATAGCAGGCCTGGAAGCGTGTTCAAAATACAATCCATATAAGACGTGGTGAGAGAACTTACAGAGCTACTAGACAGTTACTTCCAATTCCAGCCTACACATTAGTCGTAAAATGATGCTGGTGTCTTGTCTGTGTTGTGCTATCTGGATTCCGACCTACCCACAACTACTGGCAGTCTAAATCTCTTCCAAATGTTGTCTCGTTCGGAGAAAAGACTGATCGGCAGTTTGTGCAGTAGTCTGTTCCCCGTGGTGAGGCATATGAGCAGATCAGATTTTGGTCTCTCTCGCTACATGGTTTGTGGTTCTACGGATCATGTCTCAGCAATCAGTCTACTTGGAAACGCAGAGCTATCCACCGGAAACATTCTTTAAACTTAACTCAAAAACCAAGTTATTGCTGATATACAGGAGGTAGACAAACTAATGTAAACACATTGAAAATTTCAAGCAAATTTATTTCAATATGGAGTAGGACTGACTTTGGCAGTAATTACAGCCTGAATCCCTTGTGGGATTGATTTGTACAAAGTTTGGAGTATTTTCAGAGAAATTTTTATCCATGCTTCAGATAAAATAATCACCAATTCTTTCAATAATGATGCTGGAGGATATAGACTCCTCACTTGTTTTTCTAAAATGAACCATTACGTTCAAAGATGTTGAAATCTCGGGACTGTGGTGGCCAGATATGATGTTCTAATTCACTAGAATATTCTTCTTACTATTCAGCTATCACATTAACACTATGAATGGCTGGACTGTCATTCTGAACCATAGAATGAAGTTGATTATTCAAAATTCGTAAATAGTCCTGACTGTTGATGTTAATAAACTTACTTAAATAACATATGTAAAAAAAAATAAATTACTTAATTAAAAAAAGTATTACTAATATTAAATCAACAAACATAAAAATAGATAAGCTCTTGATAGTTTCATTAAATTTTCTAAATTATGCTATTATGGTACCAGGTGTTGCCATTATTTTGTCCACCCACTGTATATACTTGTCCTTGTTTGGTGTGTTGTAGAGCAGCTAACATCCCTTTAGTGCTCTCAAAAATGGAATGGTCTGTGGATTGAGGTAGCTTTAAAAATAAAAACTAATAGCAGTCTTGAGATTCGGAGTGTCATTGAAGATTGGTATCAGACTGTGCTCTCCTCTCTTCTATTATTTGTTGTTCCGTCTTCTAGTGTTTGTCTTATTTGTATTAATATCCCTTAGATATTGTGCTGTAGATACTCAGCACACACATTCTGGGCATAGTCCTGCTACCTCACCTATACAACATGCCGTGCGAAATTGCTCCCTAAATTTTAAAAGTATTTTTATACATGGTGTGTGTGCGCAAATATATAATGTAAGTGGACGTTTACATACGCTTTTTCCCATTGAGCAATTTAACCCATAAATATAGGTTACTTTAAACATATATACGGTGGACAGAGGTGTCAATATTGAATAGAGTACGTCTGAGGCATGCATGTTGCAATCTTCAGACCATGTTATTTATGTACGCTCTATCCCTGATATTGAGCACATTTATTAATACATATAGCCTACCTTAAAAAATATATTTTATCATATATAGTATTGTGCAAAAGTAAGTGATCCCCTGATTTAATCATTTTTTTCTTTTTTGTTTGTTTGAGATAACCAAGAGATCTCAAACAATATATTCATTAAGAAAAAACAAATTACAACCTTCGAAAATAATTTTCTATAATTTTTAATTTTCTAGCAGTAGAAGCATCAAATATTGAACATTCCTCTTAGCAAATATTCCTGGAAAAACTCTTCTTAGCAAAAGTTACCTGGCTTCCTTGTATGTACTGCCTTTAACTTTAACCACAGATTATTAATTGGGTTTAGATCAGGGATTGACCATTCCAAAGCTTGAAATTTCTTTTTACTCAACTCATTTTTCTGTGGATTTGCTTTGATCCTTTGAATCATTGTCCTGTTTGAAGATCCAAAATCAGTGATTGTTCAAAATTAGTTGGTCTCTTTCAAAGAAACTTGTGCCGTCAGTGCTTACTATTTTTGCCTGTTCCACCTAAAACAATGCACCCGACCATATGATAATGTTGCTGCCACCATGTTTAACTGCTGAAGCCGAATTTGTTTCTTCAAAAGCTGTATGAGATACTTACCAGACATAACGCCTATTGTTCTTTCTAAAATCTCTAAGTTGGTCTCAATTGACCATGAAAACTTTTGCCAGAACATTTCTAGCTTATGAATGAGTTTGGCATAGTTGAGCCACGATTGTTTGTACTTTTTCATAATCAGTGGCTTTTTTTACGTACTCTGCCATGAAGACCAGCATCATTCAGATTTTGTAACACTGTAAATATATGCACATTGATACCGACGCTAGCTAGGGATATTGTTTGTTTGTTTGTTTTTTTTTTTAATTTTAAAGCCTCTAGAAAATCTTTTGATCTTGGTATATTTTTTATCTAATTTCTTCTCTAACTGCACAGTTTTGCATAAAAAATGAATTGAGTTGATTGCAATATACTCAGATTACACCCAAAAAAATGAGCGTCATTTTGATTTTCACACCTGCACAAAAATTATTTGCACTGACAACCATGTAACACAAAAATAAAGTGTAAATGTAAGGGTTCATCTTTGCACATCTCTATTTTTATTAATATGTTTATTCTAGCTTAATAAAAAATGTTTGAAAGTAGTTGTAAATCCTTTAATATTTTTCTTAATATGTATTTTATGATTTGTTGATTATCTAGAAAAACAATTGTTTAAATATTATCTCAGTTGTTAACTTAGTTTTGCACAACAGAGAGAGACTATATATATATATATATATACACGTGTTATGTTTGACGCCAAGAAATATTTTTACTGATAAAAGGTATTTTGGCAAGCAGTTTTTTATCGTAAAGTGCTCGATAGTTTTAGTGCATAAAATTTGTCAGTTTAACTGCGGAGGTTCACTCAGATTGCGAAGTTTCATGAGAACATACACTCCTGATCAAAAATTTAAGACCACTTAAAAATCTTTAAAAATAATTTTTTTAACAGATAGATTTTAAACTCCTGCGGCATAAGGTTACCAATACTACAATCTAAAAGTTTATGGAAACAAAAAGCTACATTCCAAACATTTTATTTAGAAATTTACATTTTTATAAAATGAGGCGATTTACGCATGATCAAAATTATAAGACCAGAGGTATAAATTGCTAGATCTATGGTAATTCCAATGTTTTTAGTTCGGTTAGAGATTAGCAATCACTGCGTAAAGGTGTTATCATGCCTAAAGCAAGCAAATTTACCAAAGTTGAGCGTTCTCGAATTCTAGAATTCCATAAGCAAGGTTTGTCACAGCGGGCGATCACAGCTAAGGTACATCGCAGTAAAACTGTGATTTGCAACTTTCTAAAGAACAGTGCGAATTATGGAAAAGCAAAATCCTCTGGTAGGCCCCCAAAAATTTCTCCTGCATTGAGTAAGAGAATAAGACGGGTTGTTATGAAAGGGGGACTTTTTTCTAGTCAAATTAAGGCAGTCACAGATGCTGAATGCAGTCCCGTAACCATCAGACGACACTTAAGACAAAAGGCCATGGTAAATAAAAAGCGTAAACAAATTCCTCGACTGCTTTCATGTCACAAGGTGAACCGCTTAAAGTTTGGTCGTGAATACCAAACATGGGACGTTGAGAAGTGGAAGAAAGTCCTGTTTTCAGATGAGAAAAAAATCAATCTAAATGGTCCTGATGGCTTCCAACGATATTGGCATAACAAAAACATGCCTCCTGAAATTTTCTCCACACGTCATAGTGGTGGAGGGTCCCTAATGGTATGGGGTGCCTTCTCTTACAAAGGGACGATAGAGCACCAGGTGGTGCAGGGTTGTCAAACAGCGGCTGGTTATGTTAGCATGCTACAAAAAGCATCATTGATGATGGAGGGTCATCGTTTGTGTGTGGATGGATGGTTATTCCAACAGAACAATGCTGCAATCCACGCTGCAAGACGAACCTTGACCTTTCTACAAGAAAATGGGATCCTTCTCTTGGGACACCCTGCATGCTCACCAGACTTGAACCCAACTGAAAATGTTTGAGGATGGATGACAAGAGATGTTTATCGAAATGGCAAACAATATTTAACAAAAAATGCACTTCGTGAAGCCATCTTCAGAAGCTGGAGCAACATCCCCCGCACCTTAGAGGAAACGCTTATTTCTAGCATGCCCGACAGAATTTTTGAGGTCATCAAAAGCAGTGGAGGTAGAACTCATTATTAAATTGGGTTGTTGAATGTTTTCATACACTTTTTGTACAACTTCGTAGAATTTTTGTCTCTGGTCTTATAATTTTGATCATGTGTAAATCGCCTAATTTTATAAAAATGTAAATTTCTAAATAAAATGTTTGGAATATAACTTTTGTTTCCATAACCTTTTAGATTGTAGTATTGGTAACCTTAAGTGGTAGGAGTTTAAAATCTATCCATAAAATATATTTCTTTTTAAAGATTTTTAAGTGGTCTTAAAATTTTGATCAGGAGTGTAGTTGTCTTCACTCATCGAGGCTAGGATTTTTTTTTTTTTGCTGTTGAGTTGTCATTTTTCCTAGTTTTACTGATAAAAGGTATTTTGACAAGTATGAGAAAGGGGACTGGAACTAAACAGCAAAAAACAAAACCCAGCACCGATGAGTGAAGACAACATGACGGTGTCCTTAGGTAATTTCCAAATAGGCATGAGCCTGCTCAGATAAAGTGACAAATTCGTTGCACTAAAACATGTCTACGCAGCTATAGGATATATATGGAATAATCATTATTCTCACTTGGGTGTCTGATACTAGCTCACGACAATATTCACTTGTAAAAAAGTATGATTCTTACAATACGAATTATTATTCCGCTTTAAATAACTCACAATATGTTTATAAACTGTAAGCAATTATATAAATTGATCGATACCTGGTCAACGCATTAGAACCAAAAGGAAGATCTCTTAATTTCTGTTGTTACAAGTTCTATTCTGACTCGGGGCTGTAGCTCCTGTTAGGGCGCCTTCAATGAGGAAATAGGATACCATAAAAAAACACTATGAAAGTATAATAATACATTTTCGTAGTGAAGATGCTAACAATACATTTTTATTGAAAAAATTATAAAAAAAACATATTTACAATAAAATTACCAACAATATAGTTTTAAAGGCAAAATGATCAGCAATGCATTTTATCTGCAGTTAAAGCCATAAAATTGCGTTAGAAATATTTAGATTAAATAACTTATATAATTCTGCTTGTTCCTTCCTAAGTTAGTTACTTAGTTCCTTCGTTCGTTACGCCACTGAAGAAAGATAACACACTTATTCTCTACACGAGTTTTTCATTCCCCTCTATCTTTTTACTGTACTCAGCCTTTCACTCGCCTTTTCCAAACGGAAGGGTAGTAAAGAGTGAGAGAGTAAAAGAGAGCCTATGGCATTACCGTAGCAGCAGCATCTTAAGCTGGTAGTTGTATCGGTAATTGTGTGTGTACTGTACAATATAGTAAAAGTCGGTAGGTTTGTTGTCGTATCCCGTGACTTAATAACGAAATTTCTGGCCTCTACACCATTGACCATTACTCAGTGGGTCTTTCTGTTTACATATACACAGGAGCCATGATTTTACCGTAATAAAAAAAAAATTTCAAAATCTCTCACAAAATAGCCTACAGTATTTTGGTTTTGGTCTGTGCATACGCCGCTGAATATAATATAAGATGACAGTAAAGTAGCTTCTATGGACATTACTTTTATTGATATTTTAATAAAATTACGCTGTGTTATCGTTATTTTATTATCCAACACCTTTGTCTGATGACGCTACTATCATTTGTAGTATGACAAAGTAAGATTTTTCCAGGAAATCATAATTATACTTCCGTGGAAATTCCACTGGTTCCGCTAGTAGGTTAATATTCCGCTAAACAAAATCAACGAAATAAACTGGTCGACCGAACGAATACGCCGACTGAATTACCTACAGGAGGTAAACACTCATAAAATCGGTGACATTTTGACTGAATACGTGTAGATTGCAGGGTAAATAAGATCTGTATCTACCTATCTATTATTTTATTTCTATTATATATATATATATATATATATATATATATATATATATATAGAAATATTAAACATTAAATAACACTAATTGTTGATATGATTTTAAATGAACGTAATCATATAGTGATGTGCGTTGTGGCGCAGTGGATATCGGCTCGGAACGGGAAACCGAGTTCGAATTCCAGTTGAATTTCTTGCATTCACTTATGCGCAAATACCCTTGAGAAAGGTATTAATCCATCTCTTCCCTCCAGTTATGGGTTAAATAATAGGACAAGTTGGGTTCTATAGCCTTGGTCGGCAACCAGTCTACTGCAGAAAGCAATGGCAACCTACTGCGGGATAATCTTCTGCCCAGTCAGTCATGTCTCTTTCGAGACATGATCGCCCAAGCGTGTATTGCGCATGGCACTTAACTGACTGAATCATATAGTGTAAAACAAGGACCAACAATTTGACAATATTTAGGAAAAAATATAAGCGCCATTCTCATCCAATGATATTTCTAAAATTTTAAACTATTTTGATTTGTAATCCTAATTTGATTACTAATAATCATTTTCGTATTGTTCCAAGAACAAGATGAAACTAACAGCGGGTTTAGGCTTCAATCTCATACCTATAATAGCTATTCAGTCAGTTAAGTGCCATACGTGACACACGCTTGGGCGATCATGTCTCGAAAGAGACATGACTGACTGGGCAGAAGATTATCCCGCAGTAGGTTGCCATTGCTTTCTGCGGTAGACTGGTTGCCGACCAAGGCTATAGAACCCAATCTGTCCTGCTATTTAACCCATAACTGGAAGGAAGAGACGGATTAATACCTTTCCCAAGGGTATTTGCGCGTAAGTGAATACAACGGATTTAGCTGGAATTCGAACTCGGCTCCCAGGTTTCTCGTTCCGAGCCGATATCCACTGTACCACAAAGTATCTGAGTAAAACCGTCCAAAGAATTGCCGTGTGTGTGTGTGTGTGTGTTTTATTATTATTATTATTATTAGTCTACCTTGGGCCAATCAAGTTACTGAGTGAGGTTGTAATAAGTGGGGAAAGATGTATGAAAGTATAATGAGGACGTGTAGGATAGACATCGGTTGACTCTAGACTTAAAGAAAACAAGATTGTAGTTTTCAGGGAAGCATTTTTTCGGGAGATTTTCCACAAAGCAATAGTTCTGAGGGAAGAAGCTGTTTGCGTGGAACTTGATTTTTTTTTTTTTTTTTTTATTAAGGATCACGATAGGCATAGGGATATTTTGCACTCGTGAACATGACCTGGTATGTCCTAGTTGTGAATGTCTATAATTGTGGAATTAATGAAAGCAAGGCGTATGAATATCTGACATAAAAATAGTGATATAGTAGTGAAAGGCTGGCAAAGATTCGTCTGCGAAAAGGGTTGCTGAACGGAGAATAATTCATTGCTCACAAAGATATGCAAGCGCTTTTGATCTGGCTGGATAGTGAAGATTAGGGAGCGCCAAACCAGATATGGCAGCAATACTTCATTCTTGGTCAGATCTGATTCTTGTAAAGATAGAACGTTTTCTAGTTAATGTCGATAGTGAGCATCAGACTCAGTAGATGTTCGGGACAAGGAGCTTCTATGAGAGTACTAAGATTAGCGGTTGGTTCAGTATACGAAATACGTGCATATCAAATTAGAGCGTCAGTCTAGGAGCCCTTTTCGGGCGGTGAAATGTCGAAGGAGCACTGGGGAAAGGCTAAGTCATGATGCCTTGATTGCAGTATACAGTTTTCTACAGGTCCCTCATATGGGCCTTGGTCCAGTGGTTGGAACGTTCGCTTTTTGAACCTGGGGCTCGGTTTTTGACATTTATCATGGTCGATTTGTCAGGAAGGTGCATTTTGATGTCAACCATCTGCCACGTTCTTTGCGTGTGAAACGCTTTAAAAGATCGAAAACTATATCACGGGTTGATGGTTAAGATAGTAGTTCATCGGGACCATTATCACGCTAGATATCTATTTATCTCTCTCGGTCTGTCTCTCTCTTTCTTTCTCTCTGTCTGCCTCTCTGTCTTTCATTGTCTGCCTCTCTGTCTTTCTGTCTGCCTCTCTGTCTTTCTGTCTGCCTCTCTGCCTTTCTGTCTGTCTGCCTCTCTGCCTTTCTGTCTGTCTGCCTCTCTGTCTCTCTTTCTGCCTTTCTGCCTTTCTGCCTCTCTTTCTGCCTTTCTGCCTCTCTTTCTGCCTTTCTGCCTCTCTGCCTGCCTGTCCTCTCTGCCTGCCTCTCTGCCTGCCTGTCTGCCTCTCTGCCTGCCTGTCTGCCTCTCTGCCTGCCTGTCTGCCTCTCTGCCTGCCTGTCTGCCTTTCTGTCTGTCTGCCTTTCTGTCTGTCTGTCTGCCTTTCTGTCTGTCTGTCTGCCTGCCTTTCTGTCTGTCTGCCTGCCTTTCTGTCTGTCTGCCTGCCTTTCTGTCTGTCTGCCTGCCTTTCTGTCTGTCTGCCTGCCTTTCTGTCTGTCTGCCTGCCTTTCTGTCTGTCTGCCTTTCTGTCTGTCTGCCTGCCTGCCTTTCTGTCTGTCTGTCTGCCTGCCTTTCTGTCTGTCTGCCTGCCTGCCTTTCTGTCTGTCTGCCTGCCTGCCTTTCTGTCTGTCTGCCTGCCTTTCTGTCTGTCTGCCTGCCTGCCTTTCTGTCTGTCTGCCTGCCTGCCTTTCTGTCTGTCTGTCTGCCTGCCTTTCTGTCTGTCTGCCTGCCTGCCTTTCTGTCTGTCTGTCTGCCTGCCTTTCTGTCTGTCTGTCTGCCTGCCTTTCTGTCTGTCTGCCTTTCTGTCTGTCTGCCTTTCTGTCTGTCTGTCTGTCTGTCTGTCTGCCTTTCTGTCTGTCTGTCTGTCTGCCTTTCTGTCTGTCTGTCTGTCTGCCTTTCTGTCTGTCTGTCTGTCTGCCTTTCTGTCTGTCTGTCTGTCTGCCTTTCTGTCTGTCTGTCTGTCTGCCTTTCTGTCTGTCTGTCTGTCTGCCTTTCTGTCTGTCTGTCTGTCTGCCTTTCTGTCTGTCTGTCTGTCTGCCTTTCTGTCTGTCTGTCTGTCTGCCTTTCTGTCTGTCTGTCTGTCTGCCTTTCTGTCTGTCTGTCTGTCTGCCTTTCTGTCTGTCTGTCTGTCTGTCTGCCTTTCTGTCTGTCTGTCTGTCTGCCTTTCTGTCTGTCTGTCTGTCTGCCTTTCTGTCTGTCTGTCTGTCTGCCTTTCTGTCTGTCTGTCTGTCTGCCTTTCTGTCTGTCTGTCTTTCTGCCTTTCTGTCTGTCTGTCTTTCTGTCTGTCTCTGTGTGTGTATGTATATATATATATATATATATATATATATATATATATTTAGTCATCCGCAGACAGATCTGTTCTCATCAGTACAGTTAGACATCTGATCGCTTTTTACACACGATTGAAACCCGACCGAATTGGTGTCAGTCGGCGATTCTACATCTGAGCTACAGGCCCTCGATAAAATGAGGCAAACTTTTTAGCGTGTATATTATCATTATACACTCCAAATAGCTGAGAGTGTTCTAATTCACTGCTGAATGAACGATGCGTAGATGCCAGATATATCTGTAACGGAGATAGCTAGTCTTCATACATACAGTTCCCAAATATTCGTCGTTGAAAATCTGTGCAAAGTGATCTCTCTACCGGGTCCATTTCATGCAGGTTCAGGTTCATATTAGGCAAGCGTGTTCACTAAAACATTCTAAAAGCTTCCTCAAACTAATTTTATTTTAAACGCGTTCTTGTACCCATTACATTGCAATAGAGTAGTATTTTCATATTTCGATTTACAATGAAGCTTTCTCTCTGCCAATGTAGATTCAGATTCTTATGTCTCACCTTTTTTCGTATTTTATTATGACCAAACAGTAAAAAATTCTGACGCTTTTCTCTTTTGCTGAAATCAATGCATCATTTCTTCTTAGCAGTCCATGGTTAGACCTTTCTTCCTGCTTTTATTGAATACCTTGACTAATACAGGTTTTTCCTTCTGAATTTTCGATCTATACCATGTCGTCTGCTTTGTATTTGTTGATAAGGTCACGTACGCTGATAATAAATCCTGTTAAGGTCAACTAGTCTTCTTCGAATCATCTCTTTGAACAGGATGAATAAATCCGGCAAGAAAATCCATCTTTACCATATTCTGCATAAATCGCAGCCTCGAACATATTTGTTTGTTTCTTTGTTAATGTGGCATTGTTTTTAAATCATAGTTTTAAGAGCCTGTTTCTTTGCTTTCAAACGAATCTAAAGAAATTTGTTTCTATAACTAATAATGCTATTTAGTTTTTTAATTTCCAGTTTTTGATGAATTCTCAGATATTTTTAAAATAAATCGAGAACTGAAAAAAAATTCAACGAAATAAAAAAAAATATTCTAATTGTTTGGTTGTTTTTGCTTAGTGGCATATGAACATCTGTATGGGTATGGGTTATTTAATGCAGAAATCTAAACACTTTGTACAAAAGTTGATTCTTGAAGATAAGATTAGTGAGACAAGTTATACTAATTAACCCGTAGCTGAGAAGTGGATTTATACAAGGATATTTATGCGTAAAAGAATAGTACGGACCCAACTCTGCTTTTGATTAACAATTCTATCCATTACAGCAACCGGTATTTTTAAGCTGTCACTAATCCAGTTATTGACCAGGCTCGATGTTGCTTAACTTCGGTGATCGTGCAGAAACCGGTGTTTTAATTTGATATTTTCTTAATCTGAAAGATATGATTAAAACGCTACTTACGTATATAGGAAAGAATAAGAGAATTTTAAAATGTAGATCGAGTCAAACTTTGCAAATTCAAAAAAGAATTAAGAATATTCAAACCATGCTTTTGTTTTGTTTGTTTGTGCTTTTGTTTGTTTGTTTGTGCTTTTGTTTGTTTGTTTGTTTGTTTGTTTGTGCTTTTGTTTGTTTGTTTGTGTTTTTGTTTGTCTGTTTGTGCTTTTGTTTGTCTGTTTGTGCTTTTGTTTGTCTGTTTGTGCTTTTGTTTGTCTGTTTGTGCTTTTGTTTGTCTGTTTGTGCTTTTGTTTGTCTGTTTGTGCTTTTGTTTGTCTGTTTGTGCTTTTGTTTGTCTGTTTGTGCTTTTGTTTGTCTGTTTGTGCTTTTGTTTGTTTGTGCTTTTGTCTGTTTGTGCTTTTGTTTGTTTGTGCTTTTGTTTGTTTGTGCTTTTGTTTGTTTGTGCTTTTGTTTGTTTGTGCTTTTGTTTGTTTGTGCTTTTGTTTGTTTGTGCTTTTGTTTGTTTGTGCTTTTGTTTGTTTGTGCTTTTGTTTGTTTGTGCTTTTGTTTGTTTGTGCTTTTGTTTGTTTGTGCTTTTGTTTGTTTGTGCTTTTGTTTGTTTGTGCTTTTGTTTGTTTGTTTGTTTGTGCTTTTGTTTGTTTGTGCTTTTGTTTGTTTGTTTGTGCTTTTGTTTGTTTGTTTGTTTGTGCTTTTGTTTGTTTGTTTGTTTGTGCTTTTGTTTGTTTGTTTGTTTGTGCTTTTGTTTGTTTGTTTGTTTGTGCTTTTGTTTGTTTGTTTGTTTGTTTGTGCTTTTGTTTGTTTGTTTGTTTGTTTGTGCTTTTGTTTGTTTGTTTGTTTGTTTGTGCTTTTGTTTGTTTGTTTGTTTGTGCTTTTGTTTGTTTGTTTGTTTGTTTGTGCTTTTGTTTGTTTGTTTGTTTGTTTGTGCTTTTGTTTGTTTGTTTGTTTGTTTGTGCTTTTGTTTGTTTGTTTGTTTGTTTGTGCTTTTGTTTGTTTGTTTGTTTGTTTGTGCTTTTGTTTGTTTGTTTGTTTGTTTGTGCTTTTGTTTGTTTGTTTGTTTGTTTGTGCTTTTGTTTGTTTGTGCTTTTGTTTTCTTTTTTTTGTGTGTGTGTTTTTTTTTTGGGGGGTGGAGGTTGTGTGTGTGTGTTTTGTTTCTTTTTTATCATTGTACTCCAAGCAAGGTTGGACCGTCACTAGTGTGCATGGGGTGATAGATTAAAGACTGGGTACAGGGGTTGTCGAAGAAAGAATAAACAATGAAACAGATAGAAGATGGTAACTGACGTTACATTTTTAATTTTTGGTGATTGTATCTATCAGGGAATCAAGTAAACGAAAGACAGTTTCACGGACGGAAAGGGCGAGAAAAGAAGCTATTATAGTGGAAGTGGCCGTTATATTTATTTTAAAGGGTGGGACCTAGATAACAATCTAGTAGCACGCTTAAATTCATGTGGTCGGGTCATCAGAGCAACAAGTTTGTCAGAATAGTAGCTATGAAAATATTTGTAGAAAAGACAAAGGAAACCATGCTGCGTCGGTAAAAAAAAAAAGAAAATGTCCATCAATGTAGATATGTTGCAAAGAGTGTAAAGAAAATTAGAAAAGTGAACACATTTCACTTACGCTCAAATACTCTTGGGAAAGGTATTAATTCGTTTATTCCCTGTAGTTATGGGTTAAATAATAATACAGATTAGATTCTATAGCCTTGGCTGGCAACCAGTCTACCGGAGAACGCAATGACAATCTTCTGCCCAGTCAGTCATGTCACTTTCGAGACATGATCGCCCAAAGCGTGTATCAGGTATGGTACTTAACTGACTGAATATAATAGTTGGAAATATTATTTAGGCTTCTATTGTGTATAAAGTGGGGGATCAGTTTTATATTGTTATATAGTAACAAACTGATCCCCCATTAATTACTACTTAATAATATAATAGTTCTCTTCCCCCTCTAGATATCAGTGAAATAGGACAGATTGGGTTCTATAGCCTGGGATGGCAACCAGTCTACCCTAGAAAGCAATGACAACCTACTGCGGGATAATCTTCTGCCCAGTCAGTCATGTTACTTTCGAGACATGATCGCCCAAAGCGTGTATCACGTATGGCACTTAGCTGACTGACTGAACACATTCTAAGAACTGAAACTAAGTGGCTACATAACTGTCGTTACAACTGCATAAAAAGGAAACTTGAATTATCTTTTCCTGAAAAAGAAAAGCAAAGGGAATACTGTTTTAGTTTTTGCGAAAAGAAAAAAAATTTAAAAACATCAAATATATGAAAAATAATCAAGTTTCAGCACTCGTCTTACTTAAAAACTACAAACGCATGCCAAACTTTAAAAAAAAAAATCTAAATGGATAAATAAAATTTTAAAATTTTATACTCTCCCTTAGGCTATATAAATTGGTGAATAAATTAATGCCATGGGACACAAGACACCGGAAGTATTTTTTTCGGTCATTGCAGTCTTTTCTGTGAGTTTCATTAGTCTGTGCAAAATAATAAAAAATCATGTCAAGCAGGCTACACCAAAAACTAGTGAAACATTTCGCATTCAAAAGAAACTTTATAATATCGATGAACAGCAACGAGGAAAACCGATTGTTAGATTGAGAGGATAGAATCCATGTTAATCGTGGAAGATTTTCTGAGGTCAGAAGTGGAGAAAAATCTAGAGTTTGAGTTTTGTTTAACGGCATATCAACACCTCTGTGGGTTATTTAATACCAACACGGTGGGGTTTAAGGTAATTTTTTTAATGTTCGGTTATGAGAAGTTGATTTAGTCAGATTTTGAAGAAAAAGTTTGTTTTTGTTTGTTTTTTTTAAATTTAGAAAACTAAGTCTCCCAGTTTTGTGTTTAAAATGTATTGGTAATTTTTTCCTTCAAAAATGTATGTTTTTCTACAAAAGTCTATTCTTTTACTCTCATGGTGTGTGGACCCCAGTTTGGGGGTTAACTATTTACCCATAGCTGGGACCCTAACAGGTGCTACCATTCCGGGTCAGGGTGGACCTGGGAACAACAGCTGTTAAGAGGTGATTTTATGCTCCTTACAATCTCTCAATCAGGGTCCTTTCTGCCAGATGCAGTTTACCGTCATACGCAGGATCAGAAGTTTGGAATACTCATTAGTCACATTAGTCTTCATATTTCCTAAACGCACAGAATCAAATGAGACGAAGCACGGCGCCAGAAGACTGTTGCCAACAAACTTAACATGATGCTGCAGATGGTCATATGAAGGCAAACAAGCTGAACTATGTTCCATTCTTTAAAAGAACTTATATATATAATAGAACCTAATGAGCCAGACGAACTTACCTAGCCAGCTTTCCCTGACGATCCGTTTAGGAGAAACCTAGGTAGGTTCGTCTGGTTCATTTGGCTCTATTAAAATCGCTCTTTCACCGGATGTATTTAAATTGTACAGTGAGAATATTTTGAAGACCCTAGATGTTATGCCAGCATATGTCATCGGAGGTCACAATCTGAACAACATAAGATACGCAGACGACAAAGTGTTGATAGCAGACACGGAAAAAAACTGCAGGACCTCCTACAGAAGATAGCTGAAAAGAGTGACATGAAGGGATTACAAATAACTGCAAGGAAACCGAATGCATGGTCATCAGCAAAAAGAGCAACCCAAAGTGCCAAATACAGGTGGGGGGTACTAAAACCAAGTAGGAACGAAAATTCAAATATCTGGGAAGTGTTCTAGTTGAAGACGGAAAGTGCGACACAGAGATCCAAAGGCGAATCGGCATGGCGAAAGACGCGTTCCAGAAGCTGAGTAAAGTATTAAGACATAGGAAACTTTCACTAGAAACAAAGAGTACTGGATTGCGATGTGATGTCAGTTCTTCAATATGGCAGCGAAGCCATCTTACTTACCTGTCACTTTTCTGATTAGAGTTCAATGAAACATTTTTTAGAAAAACAGTCATGTAGATAATATCAAACAGATTTTAGTCAACAATACAATAATACTCACTCATACACACAGTAAAAAGAACCTTCAAATATTGGATGGAGGCCATCTATATTAAATTAAAACAACCCAAATTTAATAAAATCACGTTTAAATCTGGTCATAACACATTAGGTTGCATTTAAATATATGGTTCCGTTAACATTTCGGGCTCTCGCGCTGTGTGACGTCATAGAACCGCATGACAAATTTACAAACTGCGTTTGTTATTTGGTGACTGTTGTCGTTGATTAGAAAAGTTTAATGTCAACACAAGATAAAATCGTCTTTGATGGCGGATATTTTTGTGTTAACGTCCCTGTAACCTCTCTGACGATGGCTCATGTCAGCCGAAAGCTTAGAACTAACTTTAAAAAAAGTCAAAATGAAGGACTACAAATAAACACGAAAAATAAATGTATGGTCATTAGGAAACAGAAGAGCCGAAAATGTCAATTACAGGTTGGGGATACTAAAATCAAGAAAGTACAAAAATTTAAGTATTTGGGAAGTTCTAACGGAAGACAGAAAGTGCGACACTGAAGTCCGAAGGCGAACTGGAATGACCAAGGACGCTTCCAGAAGCTGAGCAGAGTATTAAGAGACAGGAAAATATCGCTAGAAACAAAGAGCGCTGGATTGCTATGTGATGTCTATTCTTCAATAAGGCAGTGAATACTGGACAATATCATCAAAGATGAAGAAAACATTTGAAACAACTGAAATGTGGTTCTACAGAAGGATGCTGTGATATCATGGATCGTGTATGAGCAATGATGAGATTGTAGAAAGGATGGAAACGAAAAAAAAATATTGTGCATCAGGAAATGACAGCTGATGTTCCTGGGACATGTGGAGGGAAGGCTTGGTGAATCTGCTACTCACAGGTCAGATAGAGGGAAAGAGTGACAGGGGAAAGCAGCGAATAACACATTTGAAGGACCTGAGCAGGTGGATGGCAAAGTGGAGTTTAGGTGGGGTAACAGGAGAAAACGTGCTAAGAGATACCACGGATAGAGACGTGGAAGGCCATGATCGCCTACGTCCAGAAGGGACATGGCACATAGAAGAAGAAATATACTTGTAGTCAGGTCACTCTGAGTGTATGTAATCTAGTATTATATGCCACACATGAGCATCTACTTATTTTGCCTTATATACATTTATTTTAAATTATTCCAAAGTTACGTGTAAAACTATAATAGCATATCGTCTTTTTACGTTTTATATTTTTAAATATTTTAGTTATCTTTTATATTACTAATTTATACTATTATTTTATTCTACCATTTTATAGAAATATTATTTATAGATTAAATTGGTGACATTGAAAACGAACGTTAATGACATATTTTTTAACTTTTGGAAAATAAGTGCTGCATTTTATTTGTATCCTTGTGACTTTTCAGAACTGAGGAATCATTGTTATCTTTGTAATAACTGGTTGCGTTCCAGATTTACAAACACACACTGGTTCTGTGCATGACGGTAAACTGCATCCGGCAGCAAGGCCTCTGATTGGGAGGTTGTAAGGCGCATGGAATCACCTATTAATTCCTGTTGTTCTTTGATCCGGAGTGGTAACACGAATTAGGGTCCCAGCTATAGGCAAATAGTTAACCCCCAAAACTGGGGTCAAAACACTATGAAAGCATAGAAATACTTTTATAGGAATATATATACCCTTATGTGGATAGGGGTCGCAGGTTCGAATCCTGCCGAATAACACATTTTCGTAATAAAAATTTATCGTAAATAATCAGGACAGTAGATATAAATATACAATACTGTTTAATTAAAAACAATATCTACTTAAATACGAGTATCGATCAAAAATAATGTTCAAACAAATCATATATATATTTATAAGAAAATATACATTCTTAAAGAAAAAGTTTTTACCATAACATATTTCTGCAGGAAAATATAATTCTCAGCAAAAACTTTTTAATACGAAACTGACATTTTCGTTTTTCTAAAATAAAAAAGAATAAAAACAATTTTTTTTTATTAAAATCTGACTATATCAACCTTCCCACTATAACCGAACATTAAAACAAAATACCTTAAAACCCCACCTTTTTGGCATTAAATAACCCACAGAGGTTGATATGCCGTTAAATGAAATTGAAACACGCACACACAAGTACGTGTCTGCGTTTGTTTTGTTTACCTGGGTGCGTATGTAATTTGTTCATGTATGTTTGAGCAAAATATTTTCCTTCTGGATGTCCATGTTTGTGAGTGCGCGCATTTATGCATGTGTTTATAAGTGTAACTACGTCTGCCTTCAAAACTGAGTGCTTTTTTTTGTCAGGCCAATGAGAGTAAACCAATATTTGCTGCAAAAACGCTACGAATCTGAACGATAATCCCAGACGTTTTAATCCAAGATTTCTTGGCGAAAAGTCTGAAAAGATAGAAAAGAAAAAAAGATATAACAAAAGAAAGAAGAAAATCTTAAAAGTGAAAAGAAAAAATGGATGTATAAACGAAAGATAGAAGAAATGATTGTAGAAAATTAGAGAATAAAGAAGTGGAGAGAAGACGATCAAAATCCGAATTCATATTGCAAGACTTTCATTTATTTTTTCCTTATATAGAAGTTTATTTGCCCATATGTCTCTCTCTCTCTCTCTCTCTCTCTCTCTCTCTTTCGATTTAAGATACCTTTACATTTATTTAATTTTATCCGTTTTTATATAACACGTTAGAGGTGAATGAAAAGCTCTCAGTCAGACTAAGAAGAGATTCAAAATTTCAGATTAGATTTTCGTAAGTGGATTGAGCCGAAAACGTTTCAGCATGCCTTCGTCTATCTATCTGGTTTGCCATCTAAGACGTTGATATGCACTTGTCTCAGTTTGCCGTCTATCTATGCCATTACCTTTGTTTTTACCTGCCTCAACTTGGGCATCGTCCATTTATCTGTTTATTTCTCATGATTTATATCTATATTTAGTGTATCGAGGCAGCGGATAATTTTCTAAACGTATACTGTTAAATATAAGAGACAATGAAAGTCTATTACGTATAATCATGAGCCGTTCTAAACATCGTATTTTGGCTTTAATTTCAGGTGAAAATAAAAAATAATCGAAATGTTAGAATTTTTGTCTTTATCAAGTTTGTTGTAAGCTTTTTGTTCATAAGCCATCTTCAGAGGTTACAGAGACGTTAACATAAAAACATCCATCAGCGACGATTTTATCTTGTGTTGACATAAAATTTGGCTAAGCAACGATAAATTACCAAAAATAGCAAACGCAGTTCGTAAATTTGTAATGCAGGTCTATGACGGAAAATTTTTGTCTTTATTTTCACCTGAAATTAAAGCCAAAGTATGATGTTTAGAACGGCTCATGATTAAACATGATAGATATTCATTGTCTCCTATATTTAACAGTTTATTATTTAGAAAATTTATTTATATGTCTATCCATTTTAATCCGTACATGTCCGTATCTTATTCAGTTTTTTAGATTCCACTTTTGGTACATGCTTACGAGATGATGTTTTTCTGATCGCTTAAACAGTCTTAACGTTTGATAGAGAATTCAAATCGTTCTCTCTCCTACATATCCTCATAATCTGTACTTTTTTCCTCTTGCATCTTTAACACAACCTAAATCAGTAACTCCATTTCTTGAGTACCACCTGGGCTATATACTGATTAAACATGTATTACTGAATACTGCTGAAAATATTTTTTTAAATACTTCTGCACTTTTTTTTTTACATGAATGAATTGTTACTTGAATCAGTCATTAGTTCGAATTCGGAAATTATGTAGACAATGTCTTATTTACTCTTCTCCCCCACTTGAGAGAGATGTGACACAAGGTCTTTTTTTAATGTGGGGACCCTGAGCGCGAACGCCCAGGTACTGGTCAAAACATTATCTATCCAGTGGATAGGTTCAGAACTGGTCTGAACTGGTCTTAATTGGTCATTACGCTCCCCAGCCAAAAGGCCGAGAAGCGATTGGCGAACCTAGTTCAAACTCCGTCCTAATCTGTTTCGTTTTCTTTCGGATATCCGTTTTCAAATAGGAAATAAATTGAAAACATTATTGACTGAATAGTTAGCCTACCTAATAGCTGAAATTTATAGGAATATTTCCTTAAAACAATTTTTCAGAAAATATCGAATAATCATTTTTTGACATAAATTTTGGCCCAAATATCCTTATTCAATGTGTTAGCAAACTAATCAATCTAAATGATCTTTTCGAAGTTTCCAATGGAAATAAGAGCTTTTTTAATATTACTGCTACTTGGACAATAAGATAGTTAAGGAAGAGCAGTTTTGCCTCAGTGATCACTGGCTCTGGTCTCTGCAAAAACAATCTGACATTCCAGGTACAAGATACTGGCAATAGAACAGGTTGATTCATAATGTTCCCAACGCATTCTGGTGCGATGTTACCATGAGAATTCACAGCCGAAAATAGAAATCGATCGGCCGATTCCGTCTTCTGTATGCTGATAAGCGTTACGCTAGTATACATCACGCACTAGTCTGTTTTGTTAACAAGTCTGCCAAACAGCTTAATTAAAATTATCTGCCTCTTGCCCGATTTCATTACTACTTTGAATTTTTTTTTTTTTTTTTTCCGAAACTTTCTTTTGCTCTCAAAGATGTTTTGAGTGACTCGGATTATAACCTCATTTTGCAAACAGCATTCTCATTATACAGACTACGATGGATAAATTGTCACTATTTTATATATTTAATTTCGTACATGCGTATTTTTAGGGTCAGTTGGGCACCGTCTGTAAGAAAAAGCGAACAATGATACAATTTGAAAAGTCGTGTCTCACCGCTTCGCATTCGTGCTGGAAGATCCAAATGCGAATATTTCGGAGTGTTTGGGTGTCAGTCTGAGGGTAGAGAATTTGGAAAAAGTCAGATTAGTCTGATTCTCTCTCTCTCTTATATATATATATATATATATATATATATATATATATATATACACAGTTTAGAAAGTGTACAAATTACAATATACTACAATGTGTACATTCTGTTTTGACATTGAAAGGACAATGTCTCATCAGGTAGTAAACGTTATTTTTTGAAGGGAGATGAAAAGTTCGCTTCCTTGGTAAACATTTGTGTGCGAGGTAAAGGGGGCTAGAGAAAATGAAAAATCAGTAGTGGGCATTGTAAAAGAGACATTAAAAAATGACAAAACGAGAGGGAGAGAAAGTGGGGGTAAAAGAATATATATATATGATGTAATTGTGTATTTGAGCAGCAGTCCCCCAGAAGACGGCTGACAAGACATTGAGATGGAGATTTTTATCGATAGTTCTTGCATACTTACAAATGACTTAATTTCTGGGCATCAGTCTGTTGTGCCATCCGTGATACATGCTTGGACGATCATTACTTTCTGCGATAGACTGCTTGCCAACCAAGGTTATAGAACCCAATCTGTCATATCTGGAGGGAAAAGACTGATTAATACCTTTCCCAAGGGTGTTTGAGCGTAAGTGAATGCAATGAAATTCAACTTCAATGAATTCGAAATCGGCTCACCAATTTCTCATTCCGAGTCAAAATCCACTGCACCACAACGCACGTTCAGGACCTAGAGTGGGTAAAACTCTCCTTTGATCTGTCAATCTTTCGACTAATCATGCTCGGGTCTACAGATTATTTGATACAGTCTATGGACAGACTATATTCATAATATAATTCACTCGTACGAATGCAAGCTTAATATAAGCAATGCCTTGTTAGTCGTCTTCAATAAATCTTAAGTACATATATAATTATCCTACGTGTATGGCATGACTCAGTTTCATGCACTACGCTATCATGTACATATTATGAACTGAAAGTTTTTCAATTTAAAGTATTAGCGCTTTTTAAGTTATAAATAGCAAATCAGATGTTTGAATATTTTTATTTATTAAATATGAATAACAATATTTAATAGAGGAATACTTTAATATTTAACAAGAATATTTAATAAATATCCATTAAATATTATTCTGCTCGGATAAACTCAGCTCGTATATAAGAACCCTTATATAATAATTTACTCGAGCCACAAAATTACCAACGAGGTTCCACCCTTTCACTGTGAAACCAATAAAATGTAAACGCAAATTCTATTCCATCAGCTTCTTTTCTCGCACTTCCCGCCTGTGGAATTTCCTTTCGATTACTTGATTCACCGACAGCTAAAATCTCCAAGAATTTAAATGTAAAGTCGTCATGCCTATCTCACTGACTTTAATCCTCTCTCTCATGCTCCTTTATCCGTCAACTCCACTCTAATCAGTATTCTCTTTCTTCTCTTACCCACTTCCTGACACCATCTATAACCTGTCACTCTTATAACTTTCCTCCTATGCAAAGCCATGCATAACAGTGGCAGTAGTCCTTGCTTGGGGGTCGATATGATTATAATATATATATATATATATATATATACATATATAATTTAGTTAGGTGACTACCGAAATCTAAGTGGAATAGGATACTAAAGTCGTGAGAGGTGGGGAAAAAGATTTCAGGGTCCGATACTATTAATCCCACGTTGTAGGTGATGTTAGGTTAAAAAAAAGAAAGAATTGTGTGTGTGTGTATGTATGTATGTATATATATATATATATATATATATATATATATCTTCTTCAGCTTTGAAATCCCACGTAAAAACATCACGACCACAAATGGGATTATTTCGTCAAATTGGTAAAAAAAAAACACATACACACACAAAACTTAATACGAAGAATAAGATAGAAAACATTTCTTTCTCTACTAATAAAACCTTTCGAATGAACACGATACCTACGGCTTTAAAAGATTAAATGTCGCACCTTACATAGGACGGCTGCAAGTGTTTGTAAATGATATGTTTGAAATAATTAACACCATCTCTTTCCATATAAGCAAAACCCAGTTTTAGTCATGTTGACTTTGTATTGAAGGACATTAACTCGTCGGATAATTTTACATCAAATCAGATAAAACAGATAATTATACCCAAAACTACAATACATTAATTAGAAGTACCTAACCAAAAATTACAAAAAAGTAGACGACAGCATTAGTAATTTAGTTGATAAAAAACAAAACCAACAAAAAAAATTTATGACAGATAGACTCTGCACTATTAATCTTATGTCTCCAGCAAGAACCACAAACCCGACTCTGAAATCAACTGCCCCCTCAGGATTATCAACCCTACTAGACCAGAAATCGGAATATAGATAAACAACACTTAGTCATCAACTGATTCAGTGAAATCAATAACAAAAACAATTATGCTTTAATCCAGTTCAATATCATTGATTACTACTTATCTACTTCTAACGATCTATTCGGAATATTCCGGCCTTACCAACGAGGAACAAATCCTTAAGAACGCAAAACAATATTTATCCACAACACAGAACAGTGGACAAAAACCAAATCCTAGGACCAGTTCCACATAATCATGGAATCATTAGTCAGCATGAACGAAATGTTCCCAACTTACTTGCTATCCAGGTTTCAACCACATTGGTCTCATCAGACTGTAAGTGACCAATATGTTTGAAACCTGGGTACCAAGTAATACATTTAAAACTCTGCTGCAGTTATCTTAGCAGAGCATTTAATAACGGTAATATTATTAATGTGCTGCATTTATAAAGGCAAAAAGTTTAATGTCGGAACTAGAACATTTATCTATATAAAAATATCATAATAGGAAACAACTCTTCCCGGGAAGTTATCTTTACTAAACACAGCAAATATAACACTGCCCTAAAAAACAGTGGCTACAAATGCCCTAACATTAAATATATCGAACGCCACAAAAAATAAAAATAGAAACCGTAAAAACATTTGATATATTCCCCATTTAATCAAAGGATTAGTACTAAATTAAGATATAAATTCCTCAATATAGTTATAAAACACTTTCCTTAAAATGATACCCTTAAAAAGTTTAACAAAATACCCTTAAATTATGTTACAGTTGTAATGGCCTTGAAAAGATCATAAAAAACAATGATAAAATTTTAAACAAATATAACAACCTAAGTAAAACAATCATCCTAAAATAACGATACCAATACAAGCAATTGCTGATATCCAAATGAGTGTCCATTACAGAAGAGCTGTCTGATTCTATTATTTACCTATGCACTATTTTCAACAGTCAATAAATTTTACATAGGTATCACCAAGAACAACTTCAAATCTCGATAATATCAACATATTTTATCTTTTAATAATAAATACAGAAATAGCACATCTCTCTCTAAATATCCCGCTCTGCCGGCGGGGCTTCAGAATATGTCGACTGCACCTCTGCAGGGGTAAAAGTCCCCCAAGGGGGCCAACTGTTGGCTGTGGGTGGCGACCTGTAACGCCTGGGGACGGAATCCTGGTGGATGAGAAGTTCGTGACCCGGGTGCAAAGTGGCCATGTTTCTTCAACGCACCACTTTGGCCCTTACCTGGGCTAGACGGGCGGTCGGAGAGGCCCGATCCGATCTATCGGCTCGTCCCGACATGCCCTAGCTCGTATATATTCCTTTATTTCCCAGTAGTATGATTGAAATTACTTTTTCATCACTGCTAAATTGAAGAGCTCTATAACTAAAATTTTGCAGTTGCTCAAGATTGCTCTCAATATGAGTAATACTGGTCGTGCATCCCTGTGTCAGCCAAGGCGAATTGGTTTCCCACTTAGTTAATTCCCTTAACTTGGACTCCGTGGTAGGTGGTAGAGCACGGGGCCAGTGAAAATAAAAAAAAAAAAAAACAAAACATGGCATCTTTGAATAAAAAAAGTAAAAGAAATTTATCCGAATCGAACTCCGAATGTGAAACAGCAGACTTCCCCAGATTCATTATTATTGAATCCTTGGAAGACGTCTGTCTCGCTAAATTCTCCCCATTCTTGATTGAAAGAGTTATATCTACACGAGCAACCCCCCAAAAATGTTAAAAAATTGAGAAATGGAAACTTATCGAGGTGGATAACAGGAGACAAGCAGAAAACCTACTAAAATTGAAAAGATTTTATGATTCCAAATGCAAAGCCTATCCACATGAGAGGCTAAACACTTCCAAATGTGTAATCAGAAGTCGGGAGTTGGCTTTAGCCTCAGAAGAGGAAACATGCGAGGCCCTGGGAAAACAGGGAGTGACAGATATAAAAAGGGTAAACATAAGAAAGGGTGACAAAAAAGTTGAAACTAATATCTATATATTGACTTTTAATCAACACAAAATCCCTAAAACGATCAAAATAGGATATTATCTGGAGAAAGTCGAACAGTACATTCCGGCTCCTCTGGGGTGTTTCAAATGTCATAAATTTGGACACCACAGGGACGCTTCCAGAGTACGACAGACATGTGCCAAATGTGGAGAAAAGAACCAAATCATAAAGAGGAGGAATGTTCAAAACCACTAAGATGTCCAAATTGTCAACAGGACCATCCAGCATATGCAAGATCTTGTGACGTCTACAGGAAAGAAAAAGAAATCTTTGAAGTAAAGCATAAGAGAAATGTATCTTTCCTGGAGGCCAGGAAAATTGTAAAGGTCTATATGGGTGAGATTAGTTATACTTCTGTTACACCGAGCGCTGAAACAACCAATGAAGGGAAAATATAGAAGGCTAATTGAAAAACTTATAAAATTAGACCCAAGTGAGTGGACAAAATTTCAGACAGCTAAAGAAAGAAAACATCAATAGCACTCAAGAAACACTTCAATTGGAAGCCCCTCAGTCAGTCAGTTAAGTGCCATACGTAATACACGCTTGGGCGATCATGTCTCGAAATGACTGACTGGGCAGAAAATTATCCCGCAGTAGGTTGCCATTGCTTTCCGCGGTAGACTGGTTGACGACCAAAGCTATAGAACCCCATCTGTCCTGTTATTTAACCCATAACTGGAAGGAATAAACGGATTAATACCTTTCCCAAGGGTATTTGCGCGTAAGTGAATGCAATGAATTCAACTGGAATTCGAACTCGGCTCTCCGATTTCTCGTTCCGAGTCGATATCCACTGTACCACAACGCATATCCTTAGGAAGCCCATACTCAGATTAAAAAAACCTATGATAAAATAAAGAATGAAAAACAAATAGCAAAAAAAAAAAACATCACAGACCACTCCTACTAAAAAAACAAATTTTGAAACGACCATCAATCTGTCTTTCAACTTCTAAAAGTGACAACAATGTGAAAAATAATATACAAAACCATGAATCAAACAAGAACAAAGAACGCCCATCACAATCTAAGAGAAACCATGTCCCATCTTCCTCATGGGGATGTATAGATTTCAACCTTAACAAGTCAACCTACAGAACCATCAACTTCGAAGGTTGACACAGAAAATGGATTTAGTTTTCTGGAAAGTATAGAAATCGATGTGCCGAACACTAAAAACAAATAAAAAAGGAGCAATAGCCCCAATTCAGAAAAATTACACACCAAAAAATGAAATTACAAAATAATGTAATCCTACGGTGGAATTGCAGAGGAATCCGGGCTAATTAATATACCATAAAAACCCAAACAATCAACTTACTGTTGGATAATACTACATCGGAACTTTACCCACCGTAAATAAAGCTGGTAGTGGAAAAACTACACCAATTGGCCATGCAAATAAATCAATCTACTTGATATAAATAACCAACTTATACCAGATAGAAACATCTGAAATCATTTACCGGAGTTTATCGGAGGAAGAATAAAGGAGCTGTGGTTTAAGGACATTATCCTCAAATTATGTTTACAAATTATATATATTTAATATATATGCGCAGTCTGGATTTGGCATTAAATGACCCATAGCGGTTGATATGCCATAAAACCCAAAACAAACAAACTCTAAATATCTTTGCCATTTAAAAGTAGTCAATAATATAATTACCGTAAAATGTAAAATATTAAACGCTAGAACCTGTAAATATTACACGAGCCCTGATTCTTGTATTTACAGGAAAATGACAAATTATCCAGTTTCTTAAAATAACCCTGCTAAATAAACAAAACGAATTAAGTCACTCGTCAACACGGTTTTTTGTTTAACTTAAATTATAGTTAACTAGCAGTATAGCCCGGCGTTGCGCGGGTGTAATGAAAGCTTTAAAACTAATCCATGGTCCTGGAGGTCAGACTCAGCCTAAAGAATATTTGTGTGAAGTTTGGTGAGAATCTGATAAAAACTGTGGATTTGTATAAAGGACATAGAGACAGATAAACACACACACTAAAACATCTTGCCTTTTTTATATATATATATATATATATATATATATATATAATCGATTTTCTGCACTATTGTAAGAACTGCAACCTTGAAACTTCTGAATATCCTTTCTTATGTCTTTGAGTGTATCAAATTTGATTAAAAAAATTCGATTATCGATTTTCGATATTTATCTGGGGTACCTCGACACAAAACCTAGCTAAGAACACTCCCAGACGCTTATAGTACAACTGTGTAAATTTTCAAGAAAATTGGTTCAGCCGTTTCGGAGTCTATAGGTAACGGATACACACACACAAAGTTCCATTTATGAATAAGTTTAGATTTCATTTTCTACTATAAATATAAATACTAAGCCATGACCGCTCAACGTCACCCGTCCTCTTCCAACCCCTAACACATTCATCACTTAATTTTCTTTGTAGTGACCTCACAAATTCTCCCATCAACTCTTCAACCCCATACCATTATCCATCGTTATCTTACTATTGATGTATCTAGCCAAACCCACTAGAATAAGGGAACATTTAGCTCAAGTTTCTATATATAACATTTCCGAATTTTTCCAACCGTATAGAAATAGCACCAAAATACGACAGTTCTTATGAAACCAAAAAATGTTATTATAAACTCCTATAATAAAATATTACTACAAGTAATTGAGCTCTGTTAAGAGTAAATGCTACAAACTGAAGAGTGTTATACTATTAGTTCTTACTAAGATACGAACAAACACTTACTGTCTGTCTCCCTATATCTGTCTGTCTGTCTCCCTATGTCCGTCTGTCTGTCTCCCTATGTCCGTCTGTCTGTCTCCCTATGTCCGTCTGTCTGTCTCCCTATGTCCGTCTGTCTGTCTCCCTATGTCCGTCTGTCTGTCTCCCTATGTCCGTCTGTCTGTCTCCCTATGTCCGTCTGTCTGTCTCCCTATGTCCGTCTGTCTGTCTCCCTATGTCCGTCTGTCTGTCTCCCTATGTCCGTCTGTCTGTCTCCGTCTGTCTGTCTCCGTCTGTCTGTCTCCGTCTGTCTGTCTCCGTCTGTCTGTCTCCGTCTGTCTGTCTCCGTCTGTCTGTCTCCGTCTGTCTGTCTCCGTCTGTCTGTCTCCGTCTGTCTGTCTCCGTCTGTCTGTCTCCGTCTGTCTGTCTCCGTCTGTCTGTCTCCGTCTGTCTGTCTCCGTCTGTCTGTCTCCGTCTGTCTGTCTCCGTCTGTCTGTCTCCGTCTGTCTGTCTCCGTCTGTCTGTCTCCGTCTGTCTGTCTCCGTCTGTCTGTCTCCGTCTGTCTGTCTCCGTCTGTCTGTCTCCGTCTGTCTGTCTCCGTCTGTCTGTCTCCGTCTGTCTGTCTCCGTCTGTCTGTCTCCGTCTGTCTGTCTCCGTCTGTCTGTCTCCGTCTGTCTGTCTCCGTCTGTCTGTCTCCGTCTGTCTGTCTCCGTCTGTCTGTCTGCCTATGTCCGTCTGCCTATGTCCGTCTGTCTCGTTTTTAAGACAGTTCTGTATTTTAGTATATATATACTAAAATACAGGACAGGGAGTTTGAATTCCGTAATCTGCATTCTCTACAAAGAGCTATGACCATCACCAAAATAGATAACCTTCTCGATGGCTACTCACAGAATGCGGTAGAAACGCGATCGGTGTCTACCATGTTTCTCTCCCATCAACCAGATGTATATCTACCGTTTGATTCTCGTCTAAAACAAGACCTATGTCTATACTTTGAATCGTAAAAACGGGCGTGTGTCCACGCATTTTATTCACTTAAAAGCGAACATTATCTCACCCAGTCGGCTGAGGCCTCAGAATATGCCGACTGCACCTCACTAGAGGCGTACCCACCTCATAGTGAGGTGCCCTGAGACCAAATACGACAGAAAAGCATGGAACCAATTAGTTATTCCCAGGTAGCACCAGTGGGGATCCCAGATATGGAAAAGTAGTTAACCTCCAAACTGGATTCAAAACACTATAAATGTATAAAAAATATATTTTTGTAGTGAAAATACCAGCAATATTTTTAAATACTAAGAGCAATGTATTAAAAATTATTAGCAATAAATTTTAAAGTTATTATTAGAAATACAACTTTAGAAAAATATCAATGAAACCTGATCTAAAAAGTGATTTCTTACAAAAAATACATATTCTATTCATACGAATCTATTGTACAAATCTTGTCGGCATTAAATAACAGTGGTCGATGCAGCATAAATATGGTTCTGTAGAAGGATGCGGAGGATACTATGGACCAAGCACATGCGCAACGACGAGGTGATGGAGAGTATGCAAACCATAAGAAAACTTATACCTAACATCAGGATAAGATAGATGAAGTTCCTGGGACATGTTATAAGGAAGGAGGTGGAAAGAGAGACAGGGGTAAGCAGCGTGAGACATATTTGATGGGCTTGAGCAAATGCATGGCGCTGTGGGGTTTGAGAGAGATACCAAAGTGAAAACATTTGGAGCGACAAGCGACAGGGGAAAATAGAAGTCCATGATCGCCAACGTTCTGAAGGGACACGGTACACGATGAAGAAGTCTGTAATTCAAATAAAATGGTAAAGATCTACTATACGTGGTACGTTATTTGAAAGAACCGCTTTCAATTGATAATGGTTTTATCAACAGAATCTTATATTTGACAGGAAGAAACAAAAAAAAAACGCAGTTTATAATTCTATATTGAGAAATATGTTTTGCTTTACAATTGAATTTCTTTTTAATCATTTCACCCCAAGCACTGTTGCGCAGGGGGTTACATAGGAGAAAGTGATGTGAAAGAGTGGTTAGGGGGTTACATTAGGAAAAGTGACGAGAAAGAGTGGTTAGATATAGGAAATATCAGAAGGAGGGTGATAGACGGGTAAGGATATCGAGGATGAGGGTTGCGTAGATGGGAAGAGTGTTTGAGAGAATGGATGCGAGTTAGTGTGTTAGATGTCTATTGACCTTACATTTAAATTCCTGGAGATTGTAGCTGTCAGGGAAGCAAGCATACGAAAGGGAAGTGCGGGAAAAGAAGCTGTTGGAGTAGAAATTGAGGTTACATCTTATCTGTTTCCCTGTAAAAGGGTTGGACCTAGTTGCTAATCTAGTGTCTCGTGCAAATTCATACTTAGGAATTGTCTGAATTTTTTCATTCTATTTTTCTATGTATCTAGAGGACTTTCTGCAGTTTAATTTTTATCATTATCAGTAGATTTCTCAGAAAAGATATTCTGTATGATGAATGCAAAATTAGTTCACTTCCAATACATATTCGCATTTTGTTTGAATTAAAACTGCATTCTTTAATTCAAAACAATGGTCAGGATTATTTAGTTTTATAAATGATCCCTTTTTGTCCATATAATCTTTTAAATTGCTACATGTTTTACCAAAATATTTCTTGAGATTATTCTTTCAATATTGTAAATTCCAGTTACAGGTTTTAGATACTTACTCTTTTATATACACTGAAAATGTTTCTTACAAATTGCATAGAATTTTAATAAAAATAGTGCAAGCTAATGTAACATGAATAATAACAGGAGTGAATAGATTCACCTTTTGCTCAGTTTACATCCTTCCATTTTTTTTTAACTGGAGTCGAAGTTTATTTATTGTTTTCTGTTTCGGATTACGTTTCAGGTTCTTTCTAAAGCTTCGACACTTCACTTCTAAACTCTCAACCTAAACTCTGCAATCTTAATTACTATTTATTTTTCTCGTCAATAGCAGTAGATAGATTCGTCTATTGTTCGGTTCACACTCCTCCCCGGTATTTTGAACAGAAGTAGTGGTTTATTCCTTGTTTTCTGTTGAGAATTTGTTCCCGGTTCCTTTTCAGATTTTATTTTGTTTCTTTTCCAATGACCCACTTCCGTCTTAGTTGCCTTTTTGCCTTGATTTATATGAATTGATTAAAAAGTAATCTTGAAAAGGTTTCACACAGAATACTACCTATATACTCGCTAACAATCCCAAATTGAAAGGAATTTATCTAAACCGAATTTTTAAAAATTAAAACAAAATATAACATCTAAATGCACCGGTCACCAAAAAAAAAAAAAAACTAAAAATTTAAAGAATGTAGAATTGTAATAAAACTATTATTAGTCTGAAGATATCCCTTCGAAGAACAAAACCTAGAACGCATGATTTTTTTTTCTATTATATCATTGTATTTACTAAAATAAGTCTTATTCCATATATAGATTATAATAATGGAATATTACACTTATGTATAGATTAGCAATCGTTTTCGTCATGTACCACAATGGTCAGGTTCCTTTTTCTTTGCTACGTCTAATAATACTACTTACATCTGCATATTTTTCTTGCACTGCATAGTATTCTATTAGACAAATATGCCTGCCTCTATGTATGATTTGAAAATTTTCGCTATTTCCAGAATGCTTTCTTTCAGCCAGTTTATATCCCTATCATTATTTCAGTATATTTCTACACCACGTCTGGCTTGGGTCTCAATCTTTATCAAGAGCATATAATTAATCTGACATCGGATATTCCAAACTGCTAATTAATTTACTGTCTATAAGAATTAAAAGCAAAGATCTATGCCTGACCGTTCATGCCATCTTTCCTAGAACTAGTCCAGCATGGCATATATGACGAAATAGTATTCTGCAATACTTGAATTTAATAGGAAGAGGCTTGCATGTCTCTCTGCTTTGAAGATTTGAAATACTACTTTTTAGCTAGGCTTGAACTCTAAACTATGAAACCCCTGTTCAATATACTGTCTTAGCAGTGAGGTAATTTTTTCGGTTGATTTAATTTTTTTTTCTTTCTCATTGGTTTTCTTTTCAATCAGATCTTGGATTATGAGTGCTCTTTCTTGCAGGTCATAAGTCCTGACAAAAATATTTTGTAGTAGAATATTTGTTGTGACGCAGAGCGGAAGTGATTGGGTGCTATGTTTTATTCCTATATTCTCGATGTACGGATTTTAAGTTAGGTGGTATAGACACCCAATGCTCCACGACGACTTGGATTAGAATAAGTGAACGTGACCATTGTGGCTTCTTCGCTCTGGAGATCAGTATATTTAATTTCTTCGGTTCTAATATTATCGTCAGTAGGAAGAGCCATGTGTGGGGAAATTGTGAAAATGGCTTATCTCGGAAACGCCAACGAGTCTGTGCGTCGTGCAAAGTTCATCTGCTCCGTGGTAAAAAGAACCAAAATGGCGGCGCCCATGTTTTATACCAGGCGGTCTCGGACAGTTGACGCGAAATCTCGTTGTCTCATCATTCGCATGCAAATTATGATCGGTCCTGGATTGTATAAAGCAAGCCGTTTTTTGAGAACGGGCGATCGCTTATATATACATATATATATATATATATATATATATATATTATTGCGGACCGTGCTCGGATTGTTAGAAAAGAAGCAGAAGCTCTCGCCTGTTTTATTGTTTTTGGTCATTTTTACCCCACCTGACATTAGGTAGCGTTTTCTTGTTTGTTTTTTCAACGAATTATTAGTTTATGCCATAGAATGGAAGTCATAGTGCAAAGAAAATGGGTTCCATATGAACACCTTCTTGGCTTACAACGATATGACGTTGAAAAAACGATTAACATACAATCACTGAAGTTAAGCAACGTCGAGCCTGGTTAGTACTTGGGAATAACAGATGCCGCAGCTTAGATTTGAGGTTGATGTAATGGATAATGGCTAGAACTTCTATTAGAATAACTGAACGTGACCATTGTGGCTTCTTCGCTTTGAAGATCAGTATATTTCATTTTTTTGGTTCTAATATTATCGTCAGCAGGAACAGCCATGTGTGGGAAAATGTATGTATATATTGATGTGTCTACTATTGAGTATTTTGCGTTAAGACAAAAAAAATCTTATCGTAGAGATGAGTTCCAATTACTTTTGGGTTCATTATACTCGCTTTTGCAAAAATACTCTTGGAGAAGGTAAGAATCTGCAGTGCTTCCCACCAGCTATGTGTTAATTAGTAAGACTTGTAGCACTAATATCATTATCTTTTATCTCCAAATAAAATTACTACGAAATATTTTAGCATGAAATAACGCATTGAGGTTATGTTGCTAAAAATATTTTCCTTCTGTTGCCATGTCTCTTCAGGAAGTTGGTAACTGCACAATTTACCACGACTTCATCTACTTCGTATCCCTAAGCAATGTTGGTCTCTTTACGATCGTTTGAGTACATTTTCTAACACTTGCTTATCCAAGATTGGTAGGTAGGCTACTGGTTGCCTCCATCTACCATTAGTATGTCCTGCAAGAATCAGTCTCCAAGCTCTCTTTCCATTATGTGTGCTCGATAATACAACTTCTTCTTTCAACCCGAGGCAACAGTTCTTTGTTACTCACATATTCAATCTACTACACTCACAGTATTTTTCTGTAGGTACACATCATTTCTGTTACCTTAAATTGTCCAATATGCACTCCCATTAAGCGGGATTGGTGTTTAATAGTATTTGTGCAATTTTCTTTGAATCCAGCAACATTTTTCTGTTTAGTTCTGGAAGGAATCATCGGCTATTTCAATGCCTCCTCAGATTTCTGTACCATTTTCCATTGTTTGTTTTAATCCTTCCAGGACAGATAGTTATTTTGCACTGGTATGCTACGCTCGTAGAATCTCTATCGACAAAATAAATGTATGCTTTTCTTGTCCATATAATAGCAGAAAAAGCATATGCTTGTTAACAAATATTTTTTCAATTTTCATATGTACTTTAAACACAACTAAAATGAAATTTAAGATTTATTAAAACGAGTTCTTTGTTTTGTTTTTTTTTTTCAGGTACGTACAATCTTCTTGTGGAACAAAGTTTAAAATGACATGGTTTGAAGGACTGCATAGAAGGTTAGTTATACACACACACACACAAAATGAGGGTAAAATATTTATACCTAAAATGATGGCAGCATATATGTATATATTGATGTGGATACTATTGAGTATCTTGCGTTAAGACATAAGAAAGAAAATTAATCCAAAACCCCTGGGCGGGATAGGAGGGAAATATATAAGCACATAGACACACAAATGTTTTTATTATAATAGAGGATATATATATATATATATATATATATAGGCAATCTGTGAGTCTGTGTTACTGTTCCCTATGCACGCCTACATTTTTTAAGCTACGCCATTCAAACTTTCTAGGGACACATATCTACAGAGAAGTCAGGTTGACACATATATATGAGTTTAAGTTCAGCAATTTTCTCTTTCGCACCTTTTGGCCTATGGAGCTGATTGTCTACATTTGCTCCGTAAAACATCTATGATCTAAGATGGTTGCTAGATTATGTCACAGAAATCAAATCACACGTGCCAAACGCGAGTAAAATATTTTTTATTCCAACGTTTTAAAAATTCTTTTGGTCAACAAAAGAATGTGAATATTTTCCCCCGTAATTTTGAAACAAAAGAAATATTAAAAAAAAATATTCTAAACTCAGAGCGTAATAGCTTTTATATTTCTAATTTCAGCAAAAGAAAATAATTTTTATTTTTATGTTGAATTCATTTAGTCAACAAAAAATGTAAATATGTTTCCTCGGAATTTTGAAACAAAAACAATGTTGTTTACAAGGTCACATATGGGTATGTAAATATTATAATTCATATAATATCTTTTTATATATATATATATATATATATATATATATATATATATACATTGATGCGCCTTTATATCCTCATGAGCATACAAATGTATTGAGCTATATATGCACACACATAAAGTGGAAGCTGATAGGCAAGTTCTCCTTATAGCTTAAGGGGTAGATGTAATTTATGTTTAACAGAAAAATTAAGATTTCGAAAATTCAATATCAGGATGTACTTCTGAATAAACGTATAGAAATCATTAGTATGCGTCGTCACAGGAATAAATTTAAATTTCAATAATTATCTCATTCGTTGTCCTTTACATAAACTAGGTTTTTAAAATTTGACGAGGCAGTAACCTTTTCCTCCTAACTACCACTACTAACATAATGGTCAAGCCACATACCTCCCACTACCATAAGAGAAATTACTAAGATTCCGCTAGCTTAACCCTATAATAGCTAATATTCTCCACGCCATCCTTTACTAGGCCTTGCTTCCGTTATTAGAACTTTTCCTCATTCTCTGATTCAACGGGGTTGACAATAAATATCTTAAAACTGACATAATGAAAATAGCTATTCCCCTCTTTAAATATATATATATATATATATATATATATATATATATATATATATATAGAACCTAATGAGCCAGACAAACCTAGCTAGGTTTCTCCTAAACGGATCGTCAAGGAGAGCTGGCTTTCCCTGACGATCCGTTTAGGAAAACCTAGTTAGGTTCGTCTGGCTCATTAGGTGCTATTTAGTTCGCTCTACCTTTGTATTGAGCGCTTTCTGTTAGATGGTTACTCGTGTCGGGTTTTTTCTTTGGGCTTCGTGCTGATTTCGGTCCGAACACTTTTGACCGACTTTCATACCCTAAGCGCGTTTTTTTTTTTTTTTTTTTTTTTTTTTTTTTTTTTTTTTTACAACCATTTTTCCCTTCATGCGATAGTTTTCGAGACGAGTATAATTAGAATCCCGTTTATATATATATATATATATATATATATATATATATATCCACAGACAGATCTGTTTCGCTATATCACAGCTCATCAGTAAGTTTAGACATCCGATTCCTTCTATCCAAGATTGAAACCCAGCCGAATTGACATCAGTCGTCGATTCTACTACTGAGCTTTGGGTGATCAGTGAAAGAAGGCGGACTTTAGCGTGTTATATACAATGCAAACACACGCCAGTAGCCGAGAGTGTTCGAATTCATTACAGAATGAACGATGCGCAAATGCGTAAACAGGTACTGTTTTTTTTGTTTTTTTTTTTCAAAGTCTACCATTCCTCCATAGTGCTCAATCGGCGTGCAAGAGCGTAAATAGTCGTCCGAAAGTAAAAAAGGGATTCATAGTATTCATCCGAAGACTTTCATGCTATTGTTTTGGAAATAACCTTGTAATTTACTGAAAGCACAAAATCAAAACGTTCGAAAAAGTCTTTTTCTCTTCAAAATGCATGTTGGACATTTATAAATCTACCATTCGTCCGTGCATTGAATACTCTTGTCATATCTGGTTGAGTGTTCATCTCGGTTCTGGACAAAATCCAAAGTAGGATATGCAGTGTAATGGGTCCCGATTTGGCAGCTCGGCTTCGGTCACTTTCTCAATAACAGGATTTTGCTTCCCTCTGCCTTTTCTACAATTATTTTCACGGCCTTTGCTTTGACATGCTTCATTCCCTGGTAACCACCACTCCTGAATTTACTCATGCAACTAGACTGACAACTAGGGCCCACTCTGTAACCGTCAATATAGGCAAATAAAACAACAACCTCGACTGAATCAGTTTCTTTTACCGCACTTGCAGCCTGTGAAACGCTCTTCCGAATTCTTGCTTTCCTGATGGCCACAATCTCCATAGTCTTTTTTACCCTTTCTTTGATATGCCCTGTACCGTTGATTTCTCTTCCTCTCTATTCCCCCCTCTTCCTCTCTCTATTCCCCCCTCTTCCTCTCTCTATTCCCCCCTCTTCCTCTCTCTATTCCCCCCTCTTCCTCTCTTCTATTCCCCCCTCTTCCTCTCTCTATTCCCCCCTCTTCCTCTCTCTATTCCCCCCTCTTCCTCTCTCTATTCCCCCCTCTTCCTCTCTCTATTCCCCCTTCTCCTTCCCTCTATTCTCTCTCTGTCCCCTTTCTCTCTCTCTGTCCCCTTTCTCTCTCTCTGTCCCCTTTCTCTCTCTCTCTCCCCTCCCCTCTCTCTCTCTCTCCCCTTTTTCTCTCTCTCTCTCTCTCTCTCTCTCTCTCCCCTCTCCCTCTCTCCCTCCCTCTCTCCCTCCCTCTCTCCCTCCCTCTCTCTCCCTCTCTCTCTCTCTCCCTCTCCCTCTCTCTCTCTCTCCTCTCTCTCTCTCTCTCTCTCACCGACTGCGCACCAGTGGCAGTACTGCCTTGCTTAGTGTGAACCAGTTGTAATAAAAACAAGCATCCAAATATGATCTACATTATATTTAAAGTTCAAAATAAGAACTGTTTTTCTCTAGCATTTACGAAACTGTTTACTAACGAATATTTTAAGTGGGACTCAATCAGAAAGCCCCTGATTTAAAGGGTGGGATCAATAATCCACCATTTAATTTTTGCTCCTCACTAACTCCAATGTGGGTGCACTAGTAACAATTTGAGAAGATTCTTCTGAATTTTCATTCACGAATGCAGTCTAATACACGCATGCGCACTCTCACATCTACACACACACTATATAACCTATTTCTTTGCAGATTCCTTTTACATTCCTACAACTACTCGTTTTGAAAGATTTTACCAGTGTTAGAAAATGTTTTTATCAACAGATCAGTTTTTTATCTGCTGAAGTGAAACCACAAAACTAGTCCTGCAAGTTCATTTTCCACGCACCTTCCCATTCCCTCCTTTTCTTTTCAAAGAAATCAGTCAGTCAAGTGCCATACGTAGTACACGCTTTGGGCGATCATGTCTCGAAAGAGACACGACTGACTGGGCAGAAGATTATCCCATAGTAGATTGCCATTGCTTTCTACGGTAGACTGGTTGCCAGCCAAGGCTATAGAACCTAATCTGTTCTACTATTTAACCCATATCTGGAGGGAAGAGACTGATTAATACCTTTCCCAAGCGCATTTGTGCGTAAGTGAATGCAAGAAATTCAACTGGAATTCGAACGCGGTACTCCGATCTTTGGTTCCGAGTCGATATCCACTGCATCACAACGCACATTCAAAGAAATAATTTCTTCAAATAACATATGCATCCAAATTGCTCATTGCCTATTTGGTCTTTGAGATTTTATTTTAAATACTTTGGCGGTCAAAAGCTAAAGGAAAAGTAAACCTACCTACGGATTAAATAGAATCTTTTTCTTCTGTGTGCCTTATCCTTTCAGAACGTAGGCGATCATGGCGTTCCCCATCTCCCTATCCCTGGTGGCTCTTAGCACGCTTTCTCCTGTAACATCTCACAGTCCCCGTTCTGTCATTCACCAGCTCTTCAAATATGTTATCCGCTGCTTTCCTCTGTCTCTTTTTCCATCTATCTGATTTGTTAGTATCAGGTTCTCCAAGCCCTTCGTCCTCATTGTTTGTCCCAGGAACTTCAATTGTCTCTTCCAGATGCTCACTATTAATTTCCTTTTCGTTCCCATTCTTTCCAACACCTCATCATTGCTCACATACTCGGTCCATATCCGCAGCATCCTTCTGTAGAATCTTCTTCATATTTGTTGACATTGTCCAAAATTCACTGCCATATTGAAGAACTTAGTACTTTCTTCTTTTGTTTCTAGTGTCTTAATACTTTACTCAGTTTCCTCTGTCTTAATACTTTACTCAGTTTCCTCTGTCTTAATACTTTACCAAGCTTCCTCTGTCTTAATACTTTACCAAGCTTCCTCATCAATACTTTTTCAGCTTCCTCTGTCTTAATACTTTGCAAGCTTCCTCTGTCTTAATACTTTGCAGCTTCCTCTGTCTTAATACTTTACCAAGCTTCCTCTGTCTTAATACTTTGCAAGCTTCCTCTGTCTTAATACTTTGCAAGCTTCCTCTGTCTTAATACTTTACCAAGCTTCCTCTGTCTTAATACTTTACCAAGCTTCCTCTGTCTTAATACTTTACCAAGCTTCCTCTGTCTTAATACTTTACCAAGCTTCCTCTGTCTTAATACTTTACCAAGCTTCCTCTGTCTTAATACTTTACCAGCTTCCTCTGTCTTAATACTTTACCAAGCTTCCTCTGTCTTAATACTTTACCAAGCTTCCTCTGTCTTAATACTTTACCAAGCTTCCTCTGTCTTAATACTTTACCAAGCTTCCTCTGTCTTAATACTTTGCAAGCTTCCTCTGTCTTAATACTTTACCAAGCTTCCTCTGTCTTAATACTTTACCAAGCTTCACTCTGTCTTAATACTTTACCAAGCTTCCTCTGTCTTAATACTTTGCAAGCTTCCTCTGTCTTAACACTTTACCAAGCTTCCTCTGTCTTAATACTTTGCAAGCTTCCTCTGTCTTAATACTTTACCAAGCTTCCTCTGTCTTAATACTTTACCAAGCTTCCTCTGTCTTAATACTTTACCAAGCTTCCTCTGTCTTAATACTTTACCAGCTGCCTCTGTCTTAATACTTTACCAGCTTCCTCTGTCTTAATACTTTACCAAGCTTCCTCTGTCTTAATACTTTACCAAACTTCCTCTGTCTTAATACTTTACCAAGCTTCCTCTGTCTTAATACTTTACCAAGCTTCCTCTGTCTTAATACTTTACCAAGCTTCCTCTGTCTTAATACTTTACCAAGCTTCCTCTGTCTTAATACTTTACCAAGCTTCCTCTGTCTTAATACTTTACCAAGCTTCCTCTGTCTTAATACTTTACCAAGCTTCCTCTGTCTTAATACTTTACCAAGCTTCCTCTGTCTTAATACTTTACTAGCTTCCTCTGTCTGTATGCTACCAAGCTTCCTCTGTCTTAATACTTTACCAAACTTCCTCTGTCTTAATACTTACCAAGCTTCCTCTGTCTTAATACTTTACCAGCTTCCTCTGTCTTAATACTTTACCAAGCTTCCTCTGTCTTAATACTTTACCAAGCTTCCTCTGTCTTAATACTTTACCAAGCTTCCTCTGTCTTAATACTTTACCAAGCTTCCTCTGTCTTAATACTTTACCAAGCTTCCTCTGTCTTAATACTTTACCAAGCTTCCTCTGTCTTAATGCTTTACCAGCTTCCTCTGTCTTAATACTTTGCAAATACCTCTGTCTTAATAACTTTACCAAGCTTCTGTTAAAAAGAATACGCAGCGTTAATAAAAGGGCAACAGTAATATATTTAAAAGCAAGTCATATTAAGACCAAGCAGGTTTTTCGTTCCCTTTACAAAAAGATGTCTGCCAAGACTCGCTGAAAATTGCTTTCAGCGGTTTATAAAGAGAACTGGGATTGCGATCTACACAACGAACAAACAGATTCACCTGACAGTTAATATTTATGAAGTGTTCCATAATTTTGTTTCATGCATTACTTGTTGGTGCTTTCACTTCATCGTGACATTTTTGTATCTGCAACTTTTTTCCTGTTTCTTGCGGATTTTCTTTTAATATTAAGAAGTTCCTCTTAAATGACCCCCCCCTCTCTCTCTCTGGTCGGACAGCAATATACATATTACATTAAACACAGCTGACGTTTAGCTTTTTATTTAATTTCTCTCGTGTTTGTATAAGCGCTTTATTTTAATTTTTCTTATTTTGGGACATAAGTTATGTAAAAATTGTTAAAATGTCCTGCATATCTAAGCGCTTTCGATGAATGCTTTATTTTACAAACACGGTCCTCACATTGTGGCTGTGTTCGTACTTAATGTTATTTTTGTTGGCGTTTTTCATTTTGCTGGTAGTGTTTCCATTATTTTTAGTTTTTTTTTTCCTTCCATGTTTGTTCTACACGTCTTTTGCAGATGAAGTTTGGTAGATTCCCGTGTATGTTTAAATATATTCTTATATATATATATATATACTGATTGATATGCATAAAATGATATAATTTAATGTACTGCAAGATAAACAACTTTGTATCATTAAACTTTTCAATAGACATTTTGAGCAACTTTTTTTGTTAGTTTACGAACTAACATCTATTCAGTGAAACTTATTTTAACCTGGAGATAATCATTTCGGATATGCAGACTTCATGATAAGAAAGTCTTGTCCTTTGTAGTTTTATCAAATTGCAATAACACTGTTTACTATGCAGAAAACCAACTACATGAGCGGCCCTGAGACAAGAAACTGAAAATGCAAGTACGACCTACAGCAGTATTCCACTGTGCTAATAACTGTCTGGAATGTCTTATTTTAAAATCCAAAGGTAACTTATTAATCTGGTGATGCTTGAATAAATTTAGTAAATAATATCTATACAAGTTTTTAATATCTTGAAATGTGCAAAGATTTTTTTGTCGGACACTGGATGTGTTATATATGATTCGCAATGCTCTTTATATCGCCCTAACGATATTTCTGCATGTTTGGTTAAAAGTCTTAATTTTTTATATTTAACTTGTCTCCTTAGTTATATATTTCTCTTGTCCGTTTAGGTCTTGGACTAAAATTGTATTTTCAGGTTTCTTCAATCCATTAACGAAGAATTTGTTTACGTCTACTGATATATATTTGTACCCATTGGTTGCCTTTGGTGGACACAAAACCCTAGCATCCAAGTTAACATTTCTTTGATGCAGCCGACAATTCTACACCATCGGCTTCGTTTCTCGCACTTCCCACCTGTGGAACTACCTTTCATATGCATACTTTCTTGACGGCTACAACCTCCAGGAATTTACATGCAATGTCAATACCCATCTCTTATCCACTTAACTCCAGTTCTACATCAACCGTACACCTTCTTTTCCTTTCTCTCTACCTTTTCAACTATCTTCACACCTGTCTTCCTATCCTTCTCTTGCCCCTTCTCCGACACCCCCTGTAACTGGTTAGTCTTTCTCTTCATTCTCCTCTTGTCTAAACTTTGGTACCTCCTTGCTTGGGGTGAAACGATTACAATAATAATAAAAAAAGGGTTATGAAAGCAAAAGTTCCCAAATGACATATAATAGTTTTATTCAAACATAGAAACACATGATAAATTATCTGAACATAACAAAAAATATGGAAAATATCATAAACAATGTTTCCATAGCTTTTTTTTATCTGAAGTTTTGTTTTTTAAGAGAACTACTTTAAAAGGTTTCTTTAACAAAACATTTTAAAAGGTTGATATACTTCAAATACATAACTAAAAGCACACACACACACACACACACACATATATATATATATATATATATATATATATATCTCGTCAGGGCAAAGGCTCTTTGCCCTGACGATCCATAGTGTGTAACCGCGGTAGGTTTTGGCTCACTATAGATTTTTGTGTGTTTTTGCTCTACTATTGTAACTTTTCTTTCGTACTTTGTATTGAGCACTTTTTCTTGTGTTTGGTTCCGTTTGGGGTTTTTTCTTTACTGCGGAGTATTGAATGTTTTGTTCTTGTTCCGCGGGTTTCTTTTTTTCTCCCCATTTATCCGACGTCTTAGTACACCGGATTGTAACGGATTTAGGTTCTGTTTGTTAATGGGTTTTTTCGGAGGTTTATTTTAGTATAAATTTACGGCCTGCATACTTAGTCTATTTAGTTATTATATATATATATATATATATATATATATATATATATATATGTGTGTGTGTGTGGTCATTTGTCATCCACATTCAAGCCTGCTTCGCTGTATCACAGCTCATCGGTGTGGCTAAATATCCACTTGCTTCTAGCCGGGATCGAAACTCACTCGATTTGTTGTTAGATGGCGTCTCTACTCCTTAAAACCTGGACGCATGGACTGAGAGGATAGTGTTGAGTTATGATAATACTAGGTGCTAAGATTTTTTTTTTCTTTTTTCAATGGTTTACTGAAAAAAAATTACTTTGGCAAGACCGCGGGCAAGTGAAGCAATAAACTTTAATCGACCAATTAAGTTTTTAATCGACTTGTGGATTGGGCCAGTGAAATCTCAAAGGCTATTGATAAATATATATATTTGGGTATGTATGTGCGCACGCGCGTGAGTATAGAAAGAGAGGACGATCTTTTTTTTTCTCTCTCTCTCTCTTGCATATATATATATATATATATCGATAGCAGAAATAAACTTGAAATATAGATAACAGACGGAAGATTTTTCTCTTTACGTTTCTCTCTCTCGATTGTTTTCTGTAACTCTCTCTTTATCTCTCGATATATAGTTATTAATCATCGTCATATCTTCAGATCCCTCGTTAGATAATCAAACTTGCTATACCACTTAACCATTTCCCTCAAATTATTGCTTACATCAAACTGTGTGTCCTCCTACACAACGTTTTGTTGAAATCTCGAAATTATCAACGTTTATTGAATAGCACAAAATGCACAACTCTGCAGATATTAATTTCCCCATCCTACGCTTCGTTTATCCAGGATTATAACTGAAACACAGTAGCATTTATTTATTTTTTACCTTTTCAAAAACGTACGTTTTCTTCTCTCTATGAAAGTGATTATAATTACATCCAATAACAAAACGATCCGCATTTGATTTGAATATGATTTCTCATGAATTCTGTAGAAAAGTCTTTTGATACGCCTGCTGTAGATATTAAAAAATATTAATTGGGAAGCATGTGAGCCTCTTAGATTCCAAGGAACCTTGCATGCCATTTTTCTTGTAAGTGAAGTAGGTTAATAGCAACCCTCCATGATATGTTTTTTTTTTTTTTTACGTGCTTCAGTTTGATACAGATTCTATTTCTAAGAATATTTATGATGTTAAGACATATCATTAGGTACAATCGTTTTCAAATAATCAATTTCTTTTTAAGTAGAATGCATTCAAGAGATGAATTCAAATGGAGAACTGGTTTCCCGCTTAGATTGTTAATTTCAAGATTAATACAGCGTAGAAGAGAAAGAAAAAGATGGGATCAATTTTGAGCCCTGAGTGATGGTTCCTCTTGATCGCTCGTTCATTGTGATCGCTTCTAGTGGAAGCATTTGAAAGCTGGACTGAAGAGTACAAGGTCGACATTCAATAAGGATTTGTTTAGAATAATTGCGAGTAATTGAAGCCACCTAAATAAGCAAGGTTCAACTCGCTCAGATAGACCCTTTTACGGCGAGGGCATACAACAGATATGGTCATTTATTTATTTTTTAAAACATGTGTTAAATACAAAATATTGCAACTTTAAAAACGCCTCCATAGAGGGTAATTTCAAAACTGCTTCTTGTTCACATGTTTGTCAAATTTTTAACTTTACATCAAATATGACCACTTGCATCTATTAAGTCCTATATAATTTTCGTTTTTATGAACCGATTCTAATGAAGAAAGGAACGACCTAACTACTCGTCATACAGGGCGGGGAGTTACATTATTACGACTTTTGTCTTCATTTTTGTTGCCATATTTATGAGGTTTTGGCTGTTGTACGCTCCGGTTTTCGTCAGGTGATTGGTATTTTGGGGTGAAACCTTCATTTTGTTCACCGGAGTAGATTGTTCTAGTTCCATGAGTCATGCCTCTTCTCAATGTCTGTTATCTAGAGAGTTTGAATTCCAGTCGAGTTTCTTACTTTCGCTTATAATCTTTTAGCCATCGGTTACTTAATCATTTACTGATACAAGTTGTACTATCTAATCTATCTAAATCTAAATTAATTCATAAATGGAACTTTGTGTGTGTCCGTTACCTATAGACTCCGAAACGGCTGAACCGATTTTCTTGAAAACGTACAGTGTTTTACTATAAGCATCTGTGAGCGTTCTTAGCTAGGTATTGTGTCGAGGTACCCCCGATAAATATCGATAATCGAAAAAATCGAGTTATAGAAGGAGTGGTTCGATTTTAATCAAATTTGATACACTCATAGACATAGGAAACGATATTTAGAAGTTTCAAGGATGTAGTTCTTACAATAGTGCAGAAAATTGATATGTATATAAAAGGCAAGTTGTTTGTGTGTGTGTGTGTGTGTGTCTGTTTATCTACCTGTATGTCTGTTTTTTTTTGTTTTTTTTTTGTTTTTGTTTTTTTTGTTTTTTTCAGCCCTTTTATTTTAGTTTTCGCTTCGTGTTTGGCTCTAAGTAGGTATAATTGTAGTTCTTAGTCTCAGCCATGATTCCATTTACTCAGTTGACTTATTTAGCCTTCAAAATTCAGTTTACGACGAAAAAAACTTATGATATCGATACCAGGAAATTAAAATTTGACTTACATCCATTCATTTTTCTTTCAGTCTACGGTTTTGCTTTAACTGGAAACAACTATTGCTTTTTAGTTTTTCGTGCCAACGTCCAAAGAGTTTGAGCTCTAGGATCATGGATTAGTTTTAAAGGTTTCATTACATCTGAGCAACGCCGGGCTATACTGCTAGTCTCCAATAAATCTTACAAACTAAATTTGGTCCTGGGCATAAAGTTAAACTGCATCCGACAGCAAAGCCTCTAATTGGGAGGTTGTGAGGAGCATGGAACCACCTCTTAATTGCTGTTGTTCTCAGGTCCACTCTGACCCGCTGTGGTAGCACCTGTATTGTCCCAACTATGGGCAAATAGTTGACCCCCCAAACTGGGGTCAAACCACTATGAAAGTATAAAGATACACGTTTATATAAGTATATCCATAAATATAGAATTTTATAGAAAAATGTACATTTTTAAGAAAAACCTTTTGCCATAACACATTTTTGAAGGAAAAATTATTCTCGGCAAAATATTTTTTAATACAAAACTGGAAGACATTTTCAGTTTTCTAAAGTAAAAAAAGAATAAAAATAAAAAAAATTCATTAAAATCTGACTAATTCAACCTTCTCACTATAACCAAACATTTAAAAAAAAATACCTTAAACCCCCCATCTTTTTGGCATTGAATAACCCATTGAGGTTGATATGCCGTTAATCAAAACTCAAACAAACTAACATATTTTCTAGCTTAAAATAACCAGCAAATGGTTGATAATCCGTAAAAAAGATCAAATTAATCATTCTAATTAATAAAGCATTTTCACATAAATGTTTGAAAAGTTGGTATCAGCGTTCTTGACAGTGGTGAGTTCAATCTCTTGATACAGTTTTTATGAAATTATTACATCGTTCATCGATGAGT